>JANEHU010004401.1:0-13522 GCA_027563435.1 Nasonovia ribisnigri
TGAGGGGATGTACAGTTTGGCATGACATTTTTAAGTAGATAAAGTCCAATTGAACAACATAACATAGGTATCAAATGAATTATTTGTTTTTGAACAGCAACGTTGTTCAAGGTATTTTTCAAAGAATAAGCATATAAAAACATTGATAACAAAAAAAAAAAGAGTATAATTTATACAGAACTTTAATCGGTTGTGTGTTCATACATATTTATAATCTCGTGTCGGTTGGATAAAGTTATATGTAGATAATATGTAGATTGTGTGTAATGTGAATTATGTGTAACTGTAATGAGTAAAGTGAAGATTAAGTACGTAAGTAATGTAACCATAGGTTAGACATTACTCATTGTCGTCGGAGGGGTGTGTGAAGTATGATAATTAAACATTACTAATAACCGATAGTAATAAAACAAATACAATATAGTTGTTCCTAGTTATATAATGTTAGTATAGTTCTATTAACTGTTATAGTATAGTATAGTATAGTTTTTATTGCATGGTTAATGAGTAAGTTTTATACAAATGTGTTTGTATTTTGTAGGAACAATTTAAAAGTGTATGAATGCCTATATTAAAAGTACATTTAAAATACAGAGAGGCATAACTAACCGTGATTACTACTTGTAGTCATTGGAGGCAACACTGGGAGCACTGTACAATTAACAATGCTGTTTAATATGTTTTAATATATTTAACTACACCTTTTTCTAAGTTCTGCCTAACCCAACCTTAATACAATATTTTATAATAATAAAATGTAAGTACTGCTGAATGTAAGTAACCACCTAAAATTGACATTGTAGTAGTATTGAGATAGTAAAAGACTTTGTAGTGACTTTTGCTAAGTAAAACATGTTGCTGTTGTGCTGTAGTGCAGGGTCTAAAACAGTGTACATAATATTTTGTTATAAAGTAATATTGAGAACCGTGTAAGAAAACGTTCAAGTATTTTGTTACTTTGGGTAACATTTATGATGTTTCACTAATAAAAGCTCACATGTTGTAGTCTGCATGTTTGAGTCTGCATTAGTTAACTACCTAAACCAAAATCTAATCTCTGGCCAGCCTAACCAATAATAAATAATAATAAATGTAAGTATCTATACTTGTTGGATCATATAAATCGTACATTGTACGGTGTACAAAATGTACCTACTTATATAAAAATAAAGTATAAGAAGGTATTGAAATAATCGTAACACTACTGAGAATAACACATGTGAAATGATAAAATACTTATCTAGTACCTACACAATTTACAAATAAAGGAGAGAGAGGTTAGTAGAGAGCTATTCTAGGAATACTTTGTGTAGTAGTAATATTAAGATGTAAAACTTAAAGTATTCTCTTTAGGTTAAGTCAAGTTGATATATTTATGGTATAGTATGAAGCAATGTAGGAATCAAAATAATTATCTGTTTCAGTCAACGGTATCAAAGTGTTTAATAATATGCAATAACACCATTAACACTATTGAATGTCGTTCAAGTTATGTGAATATATGAAGTCGAATGTAAATTCAGTCTTTTAGTTTTCAAGAATGTCGTACCTAGTCAGTATAGTATAGTGTAGTATGGTTAAGTATAAGTATACCAACAGAGACACTTATTGTCATTAAATTTAATAATTACATGTCGTAGAATAAACAGATGAAATGCAAATTAGCGCTGCTGAACGATGTTTAAAAAATGTAAAGTAATTTCCATATTGTAAAAGTAGGTACACTGTTGTCGGCATACAAAACATAACACAACTCACTGTCAAAAAGTACACGGGTAGGTATTTATTATGTTTGGCGGCATACTCGTGCAGTAGGTTTATTTTGTAACAAAAACGTTGAATACCGTCAAGTCAAGTAGGTAGCTTAGCAGTAAGGTAGCTTCTTATAAAACACAAGTTCGTGTAGGTGTATTAAACTCACCAGAGACGGCACCGCTGTGTGTGACAGGTGGCGGCGTCGTGCATCTCCTACGACGTAGTCAACACCAGCAACAAAATGCCTGGAACACAGCTTGGAGGTCCGGTTAACGGGAAGACCGCGGTCTTCCACAAACGCCACCCACTCGAGACGACGTAAGCCATTTGGAAATCTAAAGGTCACAATACAATATCATTACATCGATATTCATTAACGCGTTGTGTGAAATCGTAAATACCCGTGAACTGAAACGCCATCGATATCGTCCACATTCCCACATATCACACAGCGTTTGACCATCGTGACGGGGCAGCCTAAAGAGTGAAGTTTTAACGATGTAGTTTAACATTTTTAAAATGTCAAGTGAAAAAAATTATATTGCTAATCAGTGTGTTATCAGTGTGTGTACTATTTTTAGAAAGACGGTGAATATTATTATTATTATGTTATTGTCATTAAATTTGTGTACGGTCTTAAAACGAACTCGCGTATAAATCTACGTCCGGTTATGAACACCGAACGCGAATAATATTTCGAAGAGCTAGTGTAATAACAATAATAACAATACACGTGTTTTAGTATGAAAAGTGTTACTCACTTGTATGAAAAGCGGCGTTCGATGGCCTAAAAAAAAACCTAGAAAAAAAAAAAAAAAAACGTTCTGTTATATATACACAACGTATGCGCTCGCGCGTGTAAAAGGCGTCCGAAATGCGCACAGAAAAGTTAAGGGAACTGAGAAAACTGAGAAAAATTAACTCTTCGGTGCGCTTAGATGTTCGCCGTATGGACACTGGGCACAAGATGACGTTTGATGACATGGCGCGTTTAACGTCGCTAAAGTTTTTCCCCGCACGGCTACTCACTCAACCGATAACGTCAGGTTAGGTACGCGTTACTCATAAGTCATAATCTTAAATCTAATGGCGGTACAACTGTAGTATTGCATTTATTATATATAATAATATATATAAATCATACATTAACGCACGTAATTAATAATACCAATAATACAGCATTATTAAACTTCAATATCTATTGAAATATAGAAGTACCTATATTAATTATATATTATATATATTACGATTTTCAGCCAGAATTGTGTGTAGGTACGTTAAACTGCAAATATAGGTAACTGCTATGTACACAGTAGATGCATATTATGCATGAGTTATAACCTATTGTAAGTGGTGTGACTGTGTGAGTATAACACTATTCAACCACCTCGACCAACTACTTTACAAAATGTGTAATATATAACAATGTTGTAATGCACTGCTCTATATATTATGTATAGAAATGTCGCTGTGTCATTATATCATTATATGAATATGACTAATGAAAACCTTTGTGCTTTATTTATACTCTAATAGATAAATTATCACCAACATTATATACCGTACTTAATTCAGTTAGTTCAATCAATATCATATTAAGCAGGTAGGTAAAGTACATTAACTATAACTTATAGGTACCTGATATGTACATATTACAGACTATTGCGAGTAGCTCGTGGTGTTTAAGTATCGAACAACCGCAGCTCCCTTACACAAGTGCAATAGAAATATGTAACAAAATCGTAATACACAGCTGTGTATCCAAACCACGATTAAAGATATATCTTTAATCGTGATCCAAACGTTTCTGTGACAACCATTATATATACATTTTTATATAATTGCGACATCCAATATATCATTAGTCATCATACAAATAAGTCTAAAATGTGATTTATGTACGCATTATATATAACGCAGCTAAAAAGAATTAATACGAAATAAACAAATCGCGAAAAAAAAAACGAAAAAAAGAATTTTGAATTAACACGGCCGCCGCAAATTTGAACAATCCGCCGCGGCCGGAACCTGTCTAACGCCCTAATCCTACCTACCTACCTATCGAGTTGAGAACTGGCGTGAAATCTCTGCCTCTTAAGGCGTCTCGCCGCCGAAAAAAATCCAGCCCATGTTAAACAGTATAGGTGTAGATAATAAAATCAAGTGTTA
This sequence comes from Nasonovia ribisnigri, assembly GCA_027563435.1. Classification (NCBI taxonomy): domain Eukaryota; kingdom Metazoa; phylum Arthropoda; class Insecta; order Hemiptera; family Aphididae; genus Nasonovia; species Nasonovia ribisnigri. Next base: position 3,925 of record JANEHU010004401.1, read on the forward strand.
CCTAATTTATTATTTAAAATAAATAGTTTGTTCCATACAATACTCTACCTATATAAGTTATATCAAATAGTATATAGTTACATATTATCAATATACAATTTAATTTTCAGACTTTAATTAAATATAGGTACATAGAGTTCTATTTTGTTTATGAATATTGTATTATTTAGAATCTGTAGCAGTATTTGTATGCTACACTAATAAATTTATATAAACTGTAACATATCAAGTACCTACTACATAGTATGTTATATATTTATTGCTATCTAACAACAGAATCGAGCCCTTGTCTGACTTAGATGCGTTGACAAATAGCTGTGGATGTCAATTATATATAGTTATTTATCAATCGTCTATTAATTAACTTGATTTTATGCTCACGATGAATAAAACCTATCTACCTATAGTATAGTCATAGTATAAACCTAGTTCATCAAAGAGTATAGCAATATATATCATTATAAAATTTAACGGCCAGAATTTAATACATGAAGATCTATTAGTTTATAATAAATTATTGTATTATATAGTATCTGCAGCAGGTTATATTAGTATCATCTTTTCAAGTATATATATTATAGAACTATCCCATATAATCCAGCCCATGTTAAACAGTATAGGTGTAGATAATAAAATCAAGTGTTACCTAATTTATTATTTAATAAAATAAATAGTTTGTTCCATATAATACTCTACCTATATGAGTTATATAAAATAGTATATAGTCACATATTATCACTATACAATTTAATTTTCAGACTTTAATTAAATATATGTAGGTACATAAAGTTCTATTTTGTTTATTAATATTGTATTATTTAGAATCTGTAGCAGTATTTGTATGCATTAATTATGTAACATTAATATCAAAAACATTTAACCATTAAGATATAAAAACAACAAACAAATTAATATTTAAAAATATAAGTCGAGTGTTTTTTTTTAAATCATAGTAACAAAATACTTTTATTTGTACAAAATAAAAACTTTTAGAATCGTAATAAAAAAAAAAAAAATCAAAAAAAAAAGAGTTTCGAATTAACACGGCCGCCGCAAATTTCCACGTTCCGGGGCCGGCATCGAACGCTCCACCGCCGGGTAACTTGCCTACCGCCCTAATCCTACCTACCTACCTATCGAGTTGAGAACTGGTGTGAAATCTCTGCCTCTTAAGGCGTCTCGCCGCCGAGGCGAATCGTGAACGCTACGCCGTCGTCCGCCCCGCGGTCTCCCGGATCGGGCGGTCTGCCGCGTCGGACGGCGGACGACGTCCTCGGCCGCGTTCTCCCGGAGAGAACGCGATTTACGGGAAAAAAATCCAATATATATATAGTAGTAATATAGTAATGACGACGCCGCGGTCTACTGTCGTCGGTTTTACTCGCCCGCGGCACTCGCCGGGATCGAAGTGGGGCGGCGCGCCGACGGTAAATTTAGCGGGGATTCCGAATACGGGGCGAGCGGGGATATGAGACGTTTGAAAGTGGGTTAAAACTCGACTTTACGAAAAAAAAACGGCCAAACGGCGCGCTTCGGCGGCGGGCGGTTCGCGCGCGATCTCCGCCGAGTAAGGGTCGAGACGAATAAAGCGCGGCCCGGGGCGACGTGTAAATCTCCCGGGGAACGCGAATAAGGTCCGAGCGGGGCCGCGCGTCGCCCCGAAGGGGGGTAAAACTCGACTTTTCGAAAAAAAAAGTCGAATTTCTCTCGAAAACTCGTAAATAAAATTGATAAGGCGTCGGTGATAACGCGGCGACGGTTACGCCGGATTTTTTCATTGGCGCGCGCTCGTTCTACCCGCCGCACGGTCCGACGTTCACTAAATAACGCAGAAAAACGCCATAGGGAGCGCCCTCGGGTTAGCGTTTTATAGTATAAGACTAGCTCTCCGAGCGTCGCTGGGGGAGACCCCCAGACCCCCCAGTGGTACTCCCAGTGGAAACCGATTTGCCTAAAATATTGGTCCAAAATGTTACTACTGTTGTACTAATTTTATTACTGATATAAGAATAGTGGATGAGAGTGATATGGAAAGTGGATATTGTGTGATGAGGATTGTGGATGAGTGATAAGGATAGTGGATGATTGACAATAACAGTGGATGAGTGATAAGGCCATGCTTTTCGGCGGTATCATTCGGAGACTTTTGAAATTTGGGTTTGAGGATCTGGATATTTCTCACGCCTGTGAACGTGCTCGATAGTTGATACGGTTAAGACTGCCTTTCGAATGGAAAAGCGTAAATCTGTATGTCGTTTTTAAGTGTCTAGCAAGTCAGTCACCTCGAGTAAAAGTCTTCGCTCCCGCAAATCGGTAGAAATTCAAAACTCAGAAGAGGTGATAAGGATTTGTAATAAGGCTTGGCGCGGCTTTGGCGGTATCGTTTCGAAGGCGGGAATATTTGAAAATGTTTCACTTCCGCTCGATCGACACTTGATACGGTCCAGTCTTGTGCTGTGTTATGAAAGTCTCAATATGAACGTTGTGCGATTGAGTGTCTAGCAAGTAAGTCACGTAAAGAGAAAATCGATTATCTAACGTTGAACACGGTCTGTGAGGTATGCAATCCAACTGGGCCGAATATCGGACAATACGAACAGTATATTATAATCAGTTAGGCAATGAGTGGCTGTAAGTGCAACTCGACTACCGTTACTCGTTACTCTGGGTAACTCGGTGTAATTATACGGTGGTGAGTACCGATGAGGTAGGATGACGATGTGGTTGGAATTAAGTAGTGCCCACGGTGGTTTTCTGACGTGTATTGTGATATGGATCGACGATAAATTATTTGTGATAAGGCCTACCGCTTGGCGGTATTCTGTCGAAGGCGGGAATGTTTGAAAACCATGTTTGAGTGTCTATCACGGAAGACGTCGAGAATTGGTCCTTACGACCATATGAACGCCTCGTGGAAAAATACCAAAAACTATGTTCAAAAGTGTAAGGTTTAATGCCGTGTTTGAATTCTAGTTCGAATAATAATAATTAAACGATGATTTAATATGTCAATACAATTAATTAATTAATTAGCCACACTGTCATTTGTTTCAATTTCGTTACCCGCATGGGTTACCTGCAGTCACCGACTTTTGTTATTGTCAATTTATATTAATGTCGAAACAATGAACGCTCATTTCACTCAACGCGCGAACGGAGTACCGACGCACGACGTAAGTATACATAATTTAAATTCCATTATATAATAATATAAATTCAAATAATTAAATAACTATCACTCTTCTCTGTCTGGTCTATGCGCAACGTAGAGATATAATAATAAATATTATATAGGAATGATGGTATGGCATATCGACGTTAAGATGCATTGAGATGGATGTAAGCCTTTTTATTTTTATTTCACACACATTATGTCTACGTTGCACAGGTCGGAGAGAGAAAACAAATATTGCGCTGACATCCTCTTAATGTTTCTTATTTTTCCATTGTAGAATGAATAACGCCACAATAGGGGGTGTAACGAAATGCCGAGGTGTAGCAGTGACGAACTACACGTTCAACGGTTCGGTCAACTCGCTGCACCTCGGCACGACCGATGTAGGTCTGCCGAACGCGGCGGCAGCACCACCCTCTAAGACCCGGACCGCGACGACCCACGCCGACACCCGCAGTAAGTTGATAGATACATACAACGTTTAAATTTTTACTTATAACTAACGCCTACGGCCTACCTCGTGTTTCAGTATGCTATCGCTGCCGCAGAGAGGGGCATGTGATTCGGGATTGCCTCGGTGAGTGTGTATAATATTATGTATACCATGTTTTCTTATTATAAAATGTAATAAATAATTTTTGTTTTATTTGTAGCCCCCGCCACTCGTAGGAGGGTTAAGGCGCCGCAGAGTCGGCTGCCGATGAGGGATCGGCTCATGATTCGGCCGCCGAGACGGGTGTCGGCGCGGACTCCGGCGGACGACAGTCGGCGGCCGAGGGTCCGGACACCAGCTCCACCTGACCCGACGCCAAGTACGGCCTCCGTAAGTAACGCACATTAAAAATAATCCTAATCCAATTCCTAATCATATATAAATTGTAGGATAATATTATGTACCATTCGGCGCGAGAGACGGCCACAGAAAGTCCAATGGGAGATATCCCATTGGACTTAAGTACTACCTCCGTAAGTAACGCACATTAAAAATAATCTTAAACAAAATCATAATACTATATAAATTGTAGGATATGACTGAAACTCCACCCCCCCGTTTTGGGCTATGGAGGGACCACTGTAAGTTGTCAATTGGATCAATCCTTTTAATGCCATAATTAATTGTTATTTATAGTTTTTCAAATAAAAGTGCTAATTCTGTGAATTTTATAAATTGCAGACGTTGGATGAGGACGCCCTGATGGCGGAGATGATGGAGCATTGTAAGTTGTCAACTGGAGAATTCCTTTTAATGCCATTATTATAACAATATCTAATTTATTTAATATTTTTCAGATGAATAAAAACTCTTTTTTTTTGCATATCTGTGTTTTGTTTTTTTTAGTATCTAAAATATGATAACATCTATGGTAATGGCATATATAGTGTAATACATGTGTTAGGTGTAACATTTTGAGGTGGTCTCATACCTAAGCCAATATTTTTAAAACCAATATTATGTTTATTTGTGTAGACTTTACAATCCGATCACTGTGCAGAGACTGAGTGTTTGAATAATATAGGTTTCTTACGTCATAAGTTATGTACTTTCTATAATAGTTAAAGTCTTTTTTAGGTTCTTTAAGTTGTGAAACATTAGTACATGTATAAATTGTAACTACATTTACCAAAGTATAAACAATTTAACAAATTGATAGTCTGAAATAAGTTTCAATAATTATTAGGTTATATTAAATTATATTATAATTACATAAAACAATTGTGTTATTCATACAGATATGGTCTGATATGTATACCGAACATAATGTACAGATCCGTTTTAAGATATAATGGTAATTGTGTGATATATATAATAGGCATTGAAATACAAACAACGTATTACACAGAAAGATAGGTAAGTCATGAGTTTACTTACAATACTGTTTAACTTTTTGTAACATATTAAACCTCTTACAAATGGGTATAGGAAATTATTATTGATCTATCTATCTATCATTATAAATTAACAGAAATCCACGATGGCGCTACATATTATCATTATTATCCAAGTTGGTGCAGTAATATTAAAATTAATTATTAGGTTATTTATGTTTTGTTAGATTATAAAATATATTTATTATTATAAAACAATATTGTGTCAAACAATTATTCACACAGTCATGGTCATGTATACCAAACATAATATACACAGACGTTTTATGGTATAGGTTGGTACCCAATGGTAATGTATGGTAATTGTAATACCTATGTATAATAATAATAATAGGTAATGAAGTCAACAGAAATCCACAGTGATGATTATGATATTTGTATGTATTGACGGATACTTAGTATTGTAAGTTCTTAAATACCTAACAAATTGTGTTAAAAAGTAATTAATATAGGCATAGTAATAAAAACATATTATATTATTAAATTACACGCAGAATTAATTATATACAATAAATATTATGATAGCAATAGGCGGTTAAATACCAATAAAAGGTTAAATCTTGTTAACTGAACCTTACAAAGTAAAAACAAATGTAAAAAGTTACATAATATCACAGTCTAACATATTATGAATATATATTAAAACAATACAATGACAATTACAATCACAGTATAGGATTTTAAATAAGATTGTACAATATTATTAACTTTATTATTAAATTATTCATTAAAAAAAATTAATTTCATGATATGCATTATAATAATAATTACAAAAGTATATTAACAGATCCTTAATGATAAAAACATCTTATGTTCTATTACACATACAATTAATTATAATAACAATAGGTGGTTAACTGGACATTACAAAAAGTTACATATTATATTAAACCAAATAAATACATCATCACAGTATGAGATTGGAAATACAATCCAAACTATATTAACAGATAAGAAAATAAATACTAACAAAACATATATGAAAAGGTTAAATATTGTTAACTAAACATCACAAAGTTACATAGTATCATAGCATAACATTACACAATACTGTTTATTATTTAAACGCTTTTTCACATTTCATTACATTGAACATTTATTTTGATGTATATATATATATAATATAAATTAATTATTGATAGGAAATACATAATCCTAACTAACAGTTTGACATTAGTTACGAATACACCTTTGAGTATTCGCATCCAGAGAGACCACGTGGAGGTTGTCAAACTTTCTCTCCTCACCTAGACCCTTGGAAGTCACCTAGACTTAATCCTCGGGCTGTCACCTAGACTTGAACATCGGGGAGTCACCTAGACTTGATCATCGAGCGTCACCTAGACTTGATCATCGGGGTGTCACCTAGACTTGAACATCAGGGAGTCACCTAGACTTGAACATCAGGGAGTCACCTAGACTTGATCATCGAGCGTCACCTAGACTTGATCATCAAGGAGTCACCTAGACTTGAACATCGGGGAGTCACCTAGACTTGAACATCAGGGAGTCACCTAGACTTGAACATCAGGGAGTCACCTAGACTTGAACATCAGGGAGTCACCTAGACTTGATCATCGAGCGTCACCTAGACTTGATCATCGGGGAGTCACCTAGACTTGAACATCAGGGAGTCACCTAGACTTGAACGTCAGGGAGTCACCTAGACTTGATCATCGAGCGTCACCTAGACTTGATCATCGAGTGTAAACCTAGACTTAAACTTTAAAAGACTTACAACTTTCAATTGTCTACTCATATAGCATTATTACAGAACTTCCCTGTACACAATGTTCTTGGTGACGAACAGCCCGTTGTCATCGCCGTACATGCCGACTCTCACGGACTGTGCGTTTCTCACTCTCGAAAACGCCACGTACAGTTGCCCGTGCGTGAACACGGGCGACCGTAGTAGCAAACCCACCCGGTCGAACGTCTGACCCTGCGACTTGTTGATAGTCATGGCGAACGACAACCTTACCGGGAATTGAACGCGCCGCAGTAAGATGGGCAGGTCGTCCTCGCCGCTGGACGTGAGCGGTATCCTGGGCACGACGACGTCATCGTCCAGTGCGTTACCGCCCAAAATTCTAGCCTTGAAATTATGATGCCGAAGTTCGGTGACCACCAACCTCGTACCGTTGCACAGCCGTCTCTTCGGATCGAGATTTCTGAGCAACATCACGATGCATCCCACCTTCAAAGTCAGCCGGTACGGCGGCAGGCCGTCCGGTTCCAAACTGTTGAGAAACTCCGTGGGGAAATTGGCCACTTCGTCGGGATCGTCCGCCACCATGGTGTCCACGGCGGTGTAGCTCCTCTGAGCACCGTCGACGCGCTCCAGCACGTCCCTGTTGACACTCCTACAATCTTCGTTCGTGGGACACAGAACGATTTTCCGAGCAAATTCTTCGACGTTGGCCAACGACATTTGTTGCGGATACACAAAATCGATTAAATCAGCAACGTCGCATACCATTTCCTGTGGGATTTCCACGGTGTCCGGAACACCGTCGACCGCGGGCAGTCGGCCGTTGCCCAGCTGAAGCAACCAAGTCGCAAAGTCCACGTCGTTGTCGGCGCGCATGTTCCGGACCAGATTGAAGCGTTCCATGCCCCGCCAAAGCCCGTTTTGCTTGATCGACGACATGACGATCTCGGCTCTCGTCCCTCTCCGGACCACGGGCAATATCTGCCTGAAGTCGCCCGCGAACAGCATGGTTTTACCGCCGAACGGTAATTCCGATCCCATGACGTCCCGGAGCAAACGGTCCACCACCGTCAGTTGCAGTCCCGGCGACATGGGGGCTTCGTCCCAGACGATGAGCGCAGCGTTGCGTATCCTCTGCGCTCGCTCGGACTGCATGGTTATGGTCGACGTGGAGTCGTCGGTCAGCGTACCGAACGGCAGTCCGAACGTCGAGTGCACGGTCCTGCCGCCGTCCATGAGCGACGCGGCGATCCCGGTGAACGCCACGCACAACACCTCGCGCGGCGGCGGTCCGTGTCGAAGCGACCATATCAGGCATCCGTATAGCGTCGTTTTACCGGTACCTCCGGGTCCGTCGACGAAGAAAGTGTTCGACACCTCGCGTGGGTCGTCGACGGCCGCCATCACGCGGTCGTACACCGTTCGCTGTTCGGCGTTCAAGGCGTCTACTTGTGGGGCCCACCGTGCCGCCGCGTCTATTGCTCGGAACAGCGCGTCGTCCTGCAGCGGTTCCAGTAGACGGGGGTCGGCGAGGGGCAAACCGTAGTCGCCCGGCGACTTTCGGTGCACACGAAGTAGATCCTCGATGGCCGCGAGACACGCAGCCCTCGCGCGGTCGACGTCTTGGAGACGGTGGTTGAAGTCCTCCATGAGGTTTGCTTCGTTGGCCTCGTACAACGCCAGCGGGTTTGAAGGCTCGCAGAACACCAGTATCGTGACGAACAGATACCGCAGTTGCCGCGGTGTGTCCAACGTCGCCGATTCCGTCAAGCAATCCCGCCACGCCCGGTCGTCTTCCAATAATCCCAGTGCGACGGCAGCCGCCGTGAATGTTTCGTGAACGACCCCGTCCACCGTCCTTATGTCTTGAAAGGACTGAGGGCCTTTTCGGTTCAGAAGTAGTAGTCGCAAGTGGAAACGGTCCCGGTCCAGTGGGTTGACTATGTACATCCGAGCCAACGTTTCGTTTGCCGTCCGTCTCTGGCGCGGCGACCATCTGCGTTGTGCGTGCCAGGTGTAATGCGTCGGTATTTCGTGGTACAGGTATTGTCGAGCCACCGCGCTGGTTGCGTTGAGCGCGAAAAACTCCGTGAGTTTCGTTCGACGTAGAGCTTGATTCTGTATGCGTTCTTCTGCTTGTCCCGGCGCAAAGTACACGTTCTGCCTACCTTCCAGGTGAACGGGAAGTCTGACGACCGTATGACTTTTGTCGTGCAATTTGTAAGCAAACAACCGCCAGATGGCTTCTGGAGGGCTGACGTACCTGGAGTTGACGAAACTGAAAACGAATACGATGATATATTTTGATAAGATGGCTAACAATATCTGGACTGGATTAATAGATGATAACGTTTGGTGTTATAATTATTATTATTTATTATTATTATACCTATGAGGTCTGATTTAACTCAATTAAGTTTATTTTTTTACAGCATTACATTTTTTACAATATAATAATTTAATTTATGTTGAAGTAAAGCGAATTGAAATATTTAATCAAACCTAAGAACTAATTTTTGAAACTACTCTATACTTTAACTATTAGTGAACAAATAGTGCAACCTACATATATATAATTACAAAACTCTTAGACACTTGGTGGTAATTATTACAAATAAATGAATGTATGAATAGTGTATTTAATTAAATAAAATAAAAAAACATAAAATGTATTGGTGATTGTATACACTGCTCTAAAAACCTATAAAACTTAATATAACTAATGGACATGTGATAGGTTGTAAATAGTGAGTAAAATAATTCATACACACTGGACACTCTTTTAAAAAATACACAGGCATAAAATATTGTTATATACTTATAAT
>JANEHU010004402.1:0-31291 GCA_027563435.1 Nasonovia ribisnigri
ATGACGTCCCTGAGCAGGCGGTCCACCAACGTCAGTTGGAGTCCCGGCGACATGGGAGCTTCGTCCCAGACGATGAGCGCGGCGTCGCGTATCTTCCGCGCTCGCTCGCACTGCATGCTGACGGTGGACGTCGAGTCTTCGGTCAGCGTGCCGAACGGCAGTCCGAACGTCGAGTGCACCGTCTTGCCGCCGTCCATGAGCGACGCCGCGATGCCGGTGAACGCCACGCACAACACCTCGCGCGTGGGTTGTCCGTGTCGAAGAGACCATATCAGGCATCCGTACAGCGTCGTTTTCCCGGTACCTCCGGGTCCGTCGACGAAGAAAGTGTTCGACACCTCGCGTGGGTCGTCGACGGCCGCCATCACGCGGTCGTACACCGTTCGCTGCTCGGCGTTCAAGGCGTCTACTTGTGGGGCCCACCGTGCCGCCGCGTCTATTGCTCGGAACAGCGCGTCGTCCTGCAGCGGTTCCAGTAGACGGGGGTCGGCGAGGGGCAAACCGTAGTCGCCCGGCGACTTTCGGTGCACACGAAGTAGATCCTCGATGGCCGCGAGACACGCAGCCCTCGCGCGGTCGACGTCTTGGAGACGGTGGTTGAAGTCCTCCATGAGGTTTGCTTCGTTGGCCTCGTACAACGCCAGCGGGTTTGAAGGATCGCAGAACACCAGTATCGTGACGAACAGATACCGCAGTTGCCGCGGTGTGTCCAACGTCGCCGATTCCGTCAAGCAATCCCGCCACGCCCGGTCGTCTTCTAATAATCCCAGTGCGACGGCAGCCGCCGTGAATGTTTCGTAAACGACCCCGTCCACCGTCCTTATGTCTTGAAAGGACTGAGGGCCTTTTCGGTTCAGAAGTAGCAGTCGCAAGTGGAAACGGTCCCGGTCCAGTGGGTTGACTATGTACATCCGAGCCAACGTTTCGTTTGCCGTCCGTCTCTGGCGTGGCGACCATCTGCGTTGTGCGTGCCAGGTGTAATGCGTCGGTATTTCGTGGTACAGGTATTGTCGAGCCACCGCGCTGGTTGCGTTGAGCGCGAAAAACTCCGTGAGTTTCGTTCGACGTAGAGCTTGATTCTGTATGCGTTCTTCTGCTTGTCCCGGCGCAAAGTACACGTTCTGCCTACCTTCCAGGTGAACAGGAAGTCTGACTACCGTATGACTTTTGTCGTGCAATTTGTAAGCAAACAACCGCCAGATGGCTTCTGGAGGGCTGACGTACCTGGAGTTGACGAAACTGAAAACGAATACGATGATATATTTTGATAAGATGGCTAACAATATCTGGACTGGATTAATAGATGATAACGTTTGGTGTTATAATTATTATTATAATTATTATTATTATACCTATGAGGTCTGATTTAACTCAATTAAGTTTATTTTTTTACAGCATTACATTTTTTACAATATAATAATTTAATTTATGTTGAAGTAAAGCGAATTGAAATATTTAATCAAACCTAAGAACTAATTTTTGAAACTACTCTATACTTTAACTATTAGTGAACAAATAGTGCAACCTACATATTATATATATTACAAAACTCTTAGACACTTGGTGGTAATTATTACAAATAAATGAATGTATGAATGGTGTATTTAATTAAATAAAATAAAAAAACATAAAATGTATTGGTGATTGTATACACTGCTCTAAAACCTATAAAAACTTAATATAACTAATGGACATGTGATAGGTTGTAAATAGTGAGTAAAATAATTCATACACACTGGACACTCTTTTAAAAAATACACAGGCATAAAATATTGTTTTATACTTATAATAGTAATAATTTTGAACGTAATACCTATAATGACAATCTATCACTATTATGTATGTACCAGGGAGTACTAATGTAGACAACCTATTAACTCTCTGTAGAAGTACATAATAAAATGTTAATTTATGTCTACATATCATATAGGTACAACATATAGTAAAACCTTTGTTTACATACATAACTCTTAGACTCTTAGTTAATGAAAAATAAATAAATGAATGGTGATTTAATTTAAATTACTACATACTTCAATACTATAGCGATTACATACTAACCTAACCTAACCTAGGTAATTTGTTGATCCATGCTGTATGAAATGTATATATTATAGTATAATGGCTTTTCTTTTATCACATAAATATAATGAATTTAAACTGTTAATTTAAAAAGTATAACTGCATAAGTGAGAGGGTTAAGGTCGGTCTACATATTAGTTATGACTTTATGAGGTACCTAATGAAATTCCAAAAAGTGCATTGTATAGTTTTAAATTTATATGATGGGGTGTGTAATTTTTACTCTTTATTACTAACGGTTATAATATTCTGTGTAAATTGTGACATCTATTATAATATTATGTGTGTGTGTGTAGAAAAGTTCTATGAAATATTTATTAACTAACCCGCTGGTATATTTTGCATCCTGTGTTGCGGGTTGATTTGGTTCGTGTCGTAGATGACCAGATTGATGTTTCTGGGAGGACGACCGTCCTCACCTACGAACACTGCCGCGACTTCATTGGCGGTAGGCAGGTTGTTTCTCCCACGATCCCGGGCCCTGTCTTCGACGAAATGCATAGTGACTGGCCTAGGTCGCACACCAGCGGCATCTGCGTCGGCTAGGTCTCTTTCTGCCAGCCACACCGCACGCATATTCCTGGAAAAAATATAGACATGTTAATATATTCATATATTAAACACATACAAGTGTACAAATAATTGTGAATTGTAATTGCAAAGAAGAGGGGCGAAGTTGGGCTGAGATAAGTAGAGCTGTGATGGTATTGACCATATGAATTATATATGACTTGGAATGAAATTGATTGTATTAATCAATAGGAAATAGTATATTTTAAGTAAAGGAATTTGTTGAAATGTAATATAATAAGAGTATAATTAACATAATATATAATATTATTATATATTATAAACGTGTGTGTGAGAGTGAGGATAGTGTAATAAGCTTATTTTTGTGTGTATTTAAAGTATATGGTTACATAGAAAAATCCAATCATTAAAATAATAATAAAATAAAATATAAAAACATCCAAATTTAATTTTATATCATTCAGTAATTTAACTCTACACCGGTAGCAGAGTAAGAGTGTAATCAACACATATAATATACATGTATGAAAGTACTAATAAAACATTATTGACATCAAGGTTGATTAATTCATATTCCCAGTCTAAATAACAACAATGTAATAAATTACAAGTCTTATTTTAATGAGTCTTAATGCAAGTCCATATCTATATTTTTAGTAGCAATTCCGAGGACCACACAATATCTTAAATCATCATTCTATATTGGAAGAGTGCAATACAATTACAATAATATTATTATATACAAAGGTAAAATAGAACATTTTGGTATAATTCTGAAATATGTTAAGACATAAACGTCCGAGCCCTGTGTAATATTTAATGTTATATCATTCAGTGATGACTGTAGTAGGTTGAGTAATTCAAGTCTTAACAACGAATGTATTATTTCAAATAATCAAGTGCCTTACCTAACCTTAATAAGTTTACCTATGTTTGTAGTAGAATTTAAGGATTTATTTAAATTTATTAACAATAACAATTGTTTACTACATAATTAGAGTATTAATTAAGTTTTCATAGAAAATGAAGCATTAGGTTAAAGGGGGTGTTATAAATTTAATTGTATAGTATTAACTGTTTGTTTGGAAATATAGTCTAATGTCATATATACTCTAATGTCAATGTAATATCGGATTTGATGTATACTGCAGTGTAATTAACATGGTCAACCATTAGTTTATTTGATACAGCGTGCAAAATATTTTATCATATTTTTTTCATATTCTAAAAAAGGTATCTGTAAAAAGTATTTACTCTAAGGGGCAAATTCATATTCCTAGTGTTAGTGTTAGTAAATAGTTTATGTTTAAGTTTCCTTACATAAAAGCCAATGCATACGGATTTATGTCCCGCAGCAAACCGTCCAAGAGTCCCATCACAACCTCGGACAGTTCATGCCGGGCCATATCGACTCGGCGTCTGTTGGCCTCTCCGGACTCGATGAAATACAACTGACAGTATTTCGCATCGATCCGGTCAACGGCCACGTCATTATTGGTCCTCTGATACGTCTGGCCGTGGACACACATCGTCCGCGGCCCTCGCCCTGGCAATCGCCTGTCGTTTGCGTCACTGCTAAACGCAGCGAATGCCAGAGCGTTGTTGTACCGACGAATGTCCGCTCGAAATCTACGGCCATCTTGCGAATCATCAATCAACAAATTCATAAGTAAATATGGGGCTGGCAACAAAGCGTGTTGCCCTACAGCGGCCACTTGACCGTTATTACAACACGTGGAGAAGTGACCCATTGTCGTACGCTCGCTGGAAAAGTGGCGTGCATCACAGTGCCGGCAAACGGCAGTCAACGCGCCCACGTAGTGACGTTCTGGAAGCGGGTGTGTCACGCCCGCCGGCCGGTCAATCGTTGGCGCACGCACTCTGGGTTCATCGACCGGAATACCCACGGGAATTGGTCCAACCTGCGATTTACAATGAGAGTTATTTTTGATTTTTTTAGAAGTCAGACATATGTACTGACCTCTTCGTCGACTTCTGGCTGCAACTCGTCGACCACTTCCACGTCCTGTCCACCATCCATCTGGACTACGACCACTTCCACTCCCTCCACCACCTCCATCTGGACTTCAACCACTTCCACGTCCTCCACCCACTCCATCTGGACATCGACCACTTCCACCTCCTCCACCTGGACGTTTCCTCCAACAACCTAAAAGTTAGGTCGAGTTTAGAGTAGGTACACATTTATTCCCACTTCATAATATAACTATTATAGTTTAACCCGGAGTTAGTGTAATATAATAGGTATATCAGTGTACGATTAGTATGATTTTGCCAACTTTAATAATAACTAAATACTTATAGTAGAATGTATCTTATTACTTTCACTCAACTTATAAGCACAGTGAAATGTAGTCTTGGCAAAGAATATATCATTATAAGATTGTGTATCTATGTCGTTATAAAAATATACCTAGTCATAACCAACTGTAACAATAACTATATCACTCAACCTAAATAACATCAGTGCAATTAAAAAATTCACACAAGAACGTTTAATTGATATATGTATTGATTCATACATATTTATAATTTTTCTCAGGATGAAATGTATTGCGCTCTTAACTCTGTAACTCCACCTAAATCTAAGCCATGCCTGTATATAATAAATTACTTGCAATGTAAAGTATATGATAATCGATATAGACATTGTTCAGAGTACCACATGTGAAATGATAAAATACCTTTCTAGTACACAACTTACAAATAAAGGAGTGTTGGCCTAGATGTGTATAGTAGTAATATTGAGAACTGTGTAAGAAAATGTTTAAGTACCTATAATGAAAGTTAAAATACAATGAGTTGTACTGTAACTTGCACGGTGTATCCCGTATGAATGGTCTTACAGTTTAAAATACAGAACTTTTACTTACAACAATACAAAGAAGAACATTTAATCGTATTTCAATAAAGAATATTTAATAAACACCCACATAGCAAAAAGTAGTTTTAAAATTATTTTAGAAACATTTTTCAGAAAATAATGAATATTTTCAAAAGATCTTTTAATGATCAACATATATTTTAAAAATGTTTTCAAGATATTTTTTGTCCTAAAAAAATAATCTTCAAAATATTTTTGGAAATATTTTCAAAACAAATTCATAATTCAATTTTTAAAATATATTATTAACTATATTTTCAAAATACATAATAATATTTTGAATTAATTTTAAAAATAACTTCAAAATATAAATGAATTTTCAAGTTACAGTTGATTATTATAGGCTTTGAACAAAAATATCAATCAGCTTGTTATAAAATAGGACTTTTGATGATGTTCGGATTCTTGAGGCATCAGGGTAAAAATAATACAGGTGAAAAGTTCTGTAATTTACATAATATTAAATATAGTGTTTTGAATATGAATAATAATAAACAATATTAGAATTTAAAAAAACTTTAAATAGTATATTATAATAAGTAATATATATTAATATTAATAAGTAATAATTTATTATATTAAGTAATTAACAATTGTATTTTTAGTATTTATCTCTAGTAATTCTCTTATTGTTAGCAAATAAAACAAAACATTTAAAATTAACTTATAATTATGAATAATACCAATTAGAAAGATTGATTCTTTTGTTGTTTCTTTGCTTCCCTGAATTTAGCGTTAGCCATGAAAAATTTCATTGGTCTTAATACTTCTTGGTCTATGCAGTTACGATGTTTTTGTACACTTCTTACAGTTTCTAAAATATAAAGTATAAGTATAAGTATATTTTGTTTTATTAATGTAGGCAGTATAATATATTATATAACATCTGATTTCTATTTGTGTTTAATATCAAAATGGTTTAAGTTAATCTAAAATTAATATATAGATAACTTGTTTTCTTGTTTAAAACATTCAAGACAATTTTATCTTATTCTTATTATGTAGTGTTAATCCTTATTAGTATTTAAGAACTTGATTGCTGTTTTTAAGTCTTAGTAATAATAGAATAAATACAAATTTTAACTTACATGATAAGTATAAAATAAATATGTTAAACAATTTAAAAACAAATAAAACAAATCATTTTAACTAGAAAATTTAGTCTTAATTATATTTAGGGTTTTGGGGATTTCATTAATAATATACTGCAGTAAAATTTATTTGTTGCAAATATATAGTTTGCATACCATACTATATCACAAACTTCAATATTAAGCACTTTCTCTTGGATAATTATATTTATGTTAATCCTCATCATACTTAACATAATAGCATTCACACACACATATTATTATATTTATAATAACAGTATTTAGTTTATAACTTACTATAATAAATAATTATATAATAAACTAAGAAAAAATTACCAAATATGATGGAACAGGAATGCAGAGTAGCAAACACCATTTTATGTTTCTGTCCTGCATAAGAAAATTGTGATAGCAAATTATTATGAAACATCTTAGACATTATTTGGCGTGTCATATCTGAGACAGTATCACGTTCTAGTTTACTCAAGTAATGTACCTGCAAAATAATAAAAAAAAATAATTATAAATATTTTAGTAAACTTATTGTCAAAACAATTGAAGATTTATGATTAAACCTACCACTTTCTGACGAAATTCAATGTCACCTAATTTTGCTTCAAATATATTTAGCTCATCAACATTTGTCATTGGGAATTTATAAATACTTTCATTGAAAAAACAATTTACTTCTTTGGAAGAAGATTTGTTTTGATTTGTGTGTATATCACTCAACATATTTTCAATCCTATCAATTTTTAGCATACAGTTTTTCATATCGTACTTAATGTTTGTAATGGAACGTGTAAAATTCACCAAAGTATTTTTTAAACCTGAAAAATTATTAATAATTTTCAATCTTATATAGTTTTTATAAATTAATTATTATGATTTTGAAGAGTATGCAAATCATTTATTTATTTTGTTACCATCAATAGCTACGACTTCATTAGTATTAGGACTACAAGACAGGGGTGACGTGTTAAAATCAACTAGATTAGTAGCAACATTATCAATATTAATATGATCATCTATGCGCCAGCTTCCTGTAAGAGACTTGAACAAATCTGTGTTTATGTTTTCTGAAAGTAATAAGTAAAGTGCAAAATTAATTCAAGTTATCTTTTTTAAATTTATTCTAACAGAGATTCAAAATAAAAATATTGATGTATAATATTAATTTTATGTAAATATAATTATGTAAGTATGATTTTACCAAAATGTTTTGGAGATTGATTGACGCAGTGATTACTATCACTGTTCCCATTTATGTTTTGCGATATTGAATCAAAATTTAGCTTTCTTTTTGAAGACTTAGTGGAACTTGAATCATTATTATCAATTACCTTCCATTTTCCTGATGATGGTGAGTTTAATTCAATAATATTTGAGCTTGATCCTATAGTATAATGATAATCATAATAATGACAAAAATATAAGTAGCTTCATTGATATATAGTTAGCAAACATAACAGTCTGTCTAGTTATGTGTATTCATTGTAATGTAATATTTTAATTACCATTAAGAGATAGCTTTCGAGAAGGAGATCGATAAATATAGTTTTTAGACATGACGTTCTGTTGCTTATCACTCATTTTTCCTTCAAAATTTTTTATTGGAGACTTCTTAACCCTTTCAGTCCCGAATTATTTTTTTTAAGAAAAAAAATTTTTTTTGTGATAGTTGGATTATTTGGAGTATTTGTTATGTATATTAAAAATTTTTTGAATCTTGGACTTCTTGTTAATGAGTTATAGTCGTGGCATTGTACGAGGCCACTGGGCGTTTATGTAGTCAATAATATGTTGTCGTTTATTTTGGTACAAAACTACAGTTTTATGAATTATTAAATGCAAAAATAAATTCAACTAAATGATAGTAATATTTATATTTATTTTATATATAAATTGTTTACAGAATAAACTTTGTAACATTCATAAAAAAAATCATTTGATAAGTCTATAAAAAAAAAACAAATTAAAATTTTTTAAATTAAAATAACGTCATATCTTTGACAGTAAAAATAAAATAACATTAAACTTCACATTAAAAATTAAAATAACATCAAACCTTGGTCAGTAAAAATTAAAATAAAAACAAGTTAAAACAACAAATCTGTAGGAACTTCATTTTCTTTGTGGTATAAGGTAAAACATTTGTTTCTTCTTGTGAAACACAAGTGGACTTTACATTTTTCACAATATACATGACTGCGAAGCTTGCATCCACCATACTTGCAACGGACCGCATTATCTAAATTGTCAAAATCGGGAAGATGACCTATGTTATCATTCCTTACTTCAGCAAATGGTCGCTGGTCAATTTGTTTGATAATTTTTTTTGGCATTTCTGGAGTCAGTGATGATGATGGCGATGGTGACAATGATACTGGACTACTTCTTGGTCTTCCTCTCTTCCTTATGACAATATTTCCAACCAAAATAAGAGTTTCAGCTAATCGCTCTTTAAAATGTAGTAAATGCATAATATTTTTGTTATCAATATTCAAATGCTTACAATCCATTTTGTATTCTAGCCAACTGTTTACTGTTGCCATATCAAAGGAATGTGTAACCATTCTTAAAGTCCATTTTCGAGATTTCATGAACGTTCTAAAGAAACTTATTAGTTGGTCATGTTTGTCGACACCTCCCATTGATTGGTTATAAAGTTTCACTATTTCAGGCCTGTTTATGGATATGTATCTTTTTTCTTTTTTGCAATATCTAGACACTTCATCTGGAGTGCCTGATGTTATAAAATTTGACCCTAATGAAACTGGCTTGTTATCATACCACTTAACTAGTCCAATGTTGCTGTTGGGTATATCAGAACTTATTTCAAATGTAGTCCCACGACCCATTTTAGATAATACTTTATCATTTAAAAATGGTGGATTAACAAATCTATTTACTCTGATAGTTCCTGCAGCAAAGATTTTTTTGTGTTGTAGTGCATGAAGTAGATTAAAAGATGTGAAAAAATTGTCCATGTATAAAAAATGTTGATTTTTTCCAAGCATATCTGTAAGATGTAGGACGACAGCACTACCTAAACCATATTTTTTTTGTATATCTTGTTTTACTTCTGTAGTAGATCCCTGATATATTAAAAAGTTATAAACTAGACCATTTTCACCGCATAACAAATACAATTTAATTCCCCACGGATTGGGTTTTCCACGCATGTATTGCTTTACACTGAGTTTGCCTTTAAATGGAACCATTTGTTCATCCACACATATATTTTGCTCAACAGGTAGTTCGTTACATCTCTTTTTCAATAAATCATAAAGTGGCCTCACTTTTATAAATCGGTCTATGTTATTTGTAGGAATGGTATTATTGTCAATAACATGATAACAGAATCGTAGTTCAAAAAATCTATTACGTGTCATATTGTCAGCAATAGTATTGATTCTACTTTTTTGTTCCCAATACATACGTATCCGAGGGAAATTTAATACACCCATGTATAAATGAATACCTATAAATATTTTAATTTCTTTTGAGTTAGTAGGTTTCCAATTCAATCTCCCTATTTGCTCAGCATAGGTATTAGTATAGTTGGCTATATTTTCATACTCACTTTCTGGGAAATATTTTAAAAAATAGTCAAGTGGTGTAGGTATACTATTAGGGTACATGTGCTCAATAGGTTTATTCAAAACAATATTTGGAGGAACAAAAGGCTGTCTTTTCCATCGAATATTGCACTTTTCTATATATTCTAGACTAGAAGTATTAGTTTCAATTGTTTCGTTAGTAACTGTATTATTTGTTTTTTCAATTTCAGTAATTCTGTCAACAGTTATACTTTTTAGTGCTTGATTTTGTGTTTGACATCTTGGTTCAGTGCTCACTGGCTACAATATGTAAACAATATACTTTACCTCCAGTAAAAATGTAATAATCTACTCTAATAATATAACTTACAACAATTTCAGTTTCCTTATCATTAACATCTTCATCTAATAGTAAATTGAAATCCTCATCATCAAAATTGTTCAATAAATAATCAAATTCTGTTGATTGAAAATATTCATCATCTTCATCAGATAAATCTGATAATTCAGAATTTGTACCATCTCCTAGTAGTTGGAGAATATGTTCATCTGCTAAGATATTATGGGATGCCATTTCTAAAATTATAAAGTAAATGATATTCACTTGCAACTATGTAACATGAAATTATAAATTTGCTCAAACATACTAATTGATCATCAATAGGAACACACAATTGTAAACATATAAATCTATAATACTTATAATGAAATTAACAAAATAACAAACAAGTAAAACAATAACAAGTTCATTTAACAAATTTGTCAAATAAACAAAATTTAAATTAAAGAAATAAAAATTTAAACACTAGAAGTATGTGATAATCATGATAACGGTGTTTTGAATTTTTTGATACCACAAACGCCCAATGGCCTTCCCGGAGGCCAAACAATAAACCCATATTGTGTATCGTTTGGTGGTTCAAAGTACATTTCGACTAATTGTCATTAATATTATACATATTATCTATGAGATTACAAAAAATCAGATTTTTAAAACGACATTTGTGCGAATTATCAACAATAATGAAACTGATAACAAAGAAATTCAAAATTTTTAAAAATATTTTTGTTAAGTCCCATAAAGTCTTAAAAAAACAATTTAAACATGAGTTTTTACATTTTCAAATTGATCTACACAACATTTTACCTGTTATTCGTCAATAAATACGTTACTACTGTTAATAAATTATTTTTTATCAATTTATGTACTTTATGGCCTTGAGGAAGGCCAGTGGGACTGAAAGGGTTAAATTTTGTTGACATATTTATTTATATTTATTGAATATGTTATAAATATGTTCATTTTATAACTATAGGTTTAACTTTAATATTTAAATTATAAAAGATATTTATAATAGTACTTTTACAAATATATGATAAATAAATATAATAATATTATTATTATATTGTATAGTATAGACATTCACATTTTACCAGTGTTCCGTTTTTTATAGGTATAGCTTTTATTGCTAAGTCATCATAAAGTTCCCATGAACCATTAGATCTCTTGCAGTATGCTGTGTAATGTCCAACCTCACTTAAGTTCCCGCCAGTAAATGAACAAACTCCTCTTAATTCATAGGTCGTGTTTTGTATTGTTAATGCTAAAGGTATTTCACTTAATTTTATGTAGCGTGATGTTGGTCCATTTGAACCTGAAAATGTTTGAAAAAACATAACACTAAACATTATTTTCAAATTAATTATTTTGTTGCTGCTTTACTATTTTTTTTTAGTATTTAATTTATATAAAAGCATATTTTAATAAATAAAATACTGTATACATTTATATCGATATTTTTTTAAAAAAATTCTAAACCTTAAAAATATTTTATTAATTAATAATACAGTACCTTCGTCATTGTGTAAGACATCTATGAATATATGTTTATCGGATAGTGATGGTGTAATTGTTTTTATACTTTCACATTTGTTGTTATCAGTATTATTGTAGCATGTATTTATAGTTTTTTGTAATCTTTCATTTATACATACAACTAGATTTTCAAAGTTACCATTATATGTGTATGATGTTTGGCAGTATTGATTATTTTTTTCAGTACATGTATTACATATTGTTTGGTCGTAGATTGTCGGGTGTTCAGGAATTATACAACTCAGTAAATTACCAAACGTTGTGTCACATTTATACATTATTTGATCGTATTTTAAAGGTGTTTGTACCGGGTCCTGTGTCTCAATAATAATTTTAGCTATCTTTCTGTAAGCATCAATCAAAATACCAGTAGATAGTACAATTTTCGTAAATGTAATAAAAGAATTATCGGGAAATTGATCAATACACTTTAAATATTTATCACTATCGCACATTGCAGCCATAAAAAGAGATACTGCCGTATCAAAAGCACACGTATTGGTGAGGATGATTTTTCCATATCCTTTTATATTCAATGCCTTGAGATCTTCAGCTCTCGAACCATTTTTCAATAATGGCAATACTTTTTTATTATTTTTTATATTTAAATTTAAATGTTTAAGATGTGAATTTGGTATTAGGTATGATTTTGTTTGTCTTAGGTTTTTACGTTTCCATTTTTCTGTAGCTGTGTCTTCATCATTTTTGTCAATTAAATGTTTCTGATGGTGAATTGTAAATTGTCCGCTGCCTTGTTCATCAGAACTCCTTTTTTTAAAATTAATCGTCTGTTCCTGTATGCATAGTTCATCATCACGACTTGTGAATGTATTATTTTGGAAAAAATATTCTGAGTTTAAGGATTGGTTACTTCCTTCTGAATCATCGATGGTCTGTTTGGAAGTTGAGGATTTATCACTGTTTCCTCCGTATACATTATAATCTTCCTCATTATTAATAATTTCTTTATTTTTTGGAAGAATAACCAAATCATTACATACTTCAATTGTATCATTATCAATTTGATGAAAGGAATAATCATATTTATCGTTAACTGGTTTAGGATAGCTATAAACACTATTAACCATTGGATAATTATCAGAATTATCTATGGGATCCTCAGAGATTATAGGCATAAATTTTTCAATATCATTATCATACAACAACGCACTACCTTTTAAAGATGTTAGTCTGCGTTCAATAAATGTTTCTAAAGTTGTCGGAAGATCTATATCTTTGAAAATTACATTTTTAAGCTTATGGAAAGTCGACTCTACAGCAGCTGATGACTTTGTTACAGAGCCATAACCAAATATTGGGATCATTATCCCAGACCATAATGGTAGCATTTTGATTTCTTTTTTTTATTAATGGAATAATTGAGGGTAAATACAATGGATTAAAATCATTTCCTTCTTCCTTATAACTATTGCTATCTGTATGAATAGAATCTACCCAGGAATAAATGGATTTGCAGAATCTTCTAAACCATTTAGAACGTCATCATCCTGTTGAATTATATCATTGTTTATAGCAGCGTTTCCCAACTTCTTTTACTTACGGAACCCTTGCAGGAGCTTGAACATTTTGAGGAACCCCCATATTTTTTCTATAATAGTAATGCAGACATATATTTTGTACACTGAAATGAGTGGGTTTTTGGACACTTCCGGCATAAAAGTGTCATTAATAAAATTAAAAAAACATATAGTTAAGACGGTTTTAACATTTTATTTTGTTTACAACTATTACAGTATTATAAAATATAAATGATCATATCAAAGCTTAAAATTTAATATTTGTCTCTACTCTAAAATATATTTAATGAGATGATTGGAATCTTTCCATAGTTTTCTTCATAATTGTTTTTAAATCTGGAGTTATTCCTGAAAGTTGGATTCGTAGGTCCGGAGCCGCGTTCAGTTGATTTCGAAACTTATTCTTGGTCTTTGTATACGCTGAAAAGCCAGTTTCACACAAGTAGAAAGTTGCAAATGGCAATAAAACGGTGATAGCCTTTATGGACAATTGTTCGTAATCACTTTCCATGGCGATTCAGAACTCCTCAATTTTAAGTGACTCGAACTTGATTTTCAATTCAGATGAAGATTTTACTTCAAGCAAACTTTCGTATTCAATGGATGATAGTTCTTTTGGCTTTTTCTGAATTGAAAATGGATTTTGTACCCACAAATTATCAGAATCTTCGTTTATTCTTGGAAAGTAGGAAAGTAATCCGGATTTTAAATTGATTAAATGGTCTTTTATTTCTTCTGCATTTGTCGGTGTCACTGAGCTCTCATTTTCATATAAGAATTTATTCAAGTTTGAGAAACATGTAAAATCATTTTCTTGTACACAGTCGACCCAAAAATCCAACTTGCCAATGAGAGTTTTAATCTTGTCATTGGCTTGAAAGATCGAAGTTTCTTTTCCTTATAAACCCAAGTTTGTTTCGTTTAACTTGTTGAAAATATCAGAGAGGTAAGCTAACTTTATGAGCCAATTCTCATCATGAAACCACTCAAAAAGATTTGTTTTCGTATGCTCCTTCAGAAAAATTTTTACTTCATCTCGCAATTCAAAAAGTCTTGTTAAAACTTTGCCTCTGGACAACCACCTGATTTCTGTGTAAAAGAAGATTCTGATGGTCACTCCCCATTTCCTCACAGAGCTTCTTGGACAGCCTTGTTTTTAAGGGGCGTGATTTTATAAAGTTCACACACTGAACAGCTACGTCTAGTGCTGATTTAAGATCTGGTGAAAGTTTCTTGGTTGCTAACGCATGGCGATGTAAAACACAGTGGCTGTTACTACATTTTGGAGCTACCTCTTTAATTCTGGTTATTACACCTTTTATCTTCCCAACCATTGCAGCAGCACCATCCGTGCATACGTCCACACATTTTTGCCATGATATATTTTTTTTCACAAAGTACTTATTTAAAACTTCAAAAATGTCCTCTCCTGTGGTATGCGTTTTCAAACTTTCACAAATAAGCAACCCTTCTTGAATGGTTTTCTCATGAGTATATCTGGCAAAAACAAGTAGTATGGACAACCCAGAAACATCGGTGCTTTCGTCCATTTGTAAAGAAAATTGGTTACAGTTAATTAATCTGAAGACAAATTCATCTTCAATGTGGTCAGAAATTTTATGAATTCGATCAGAAATCGTATTGTTTGAGCACTGCACTGCTGCAACTTTTTTTCCCGCATCTTCTCCGAGAATACAAGAGACAACTTCTATCATACTAGGTTTAATCAAACTTTCGGCAATGGTGTGAGGTTTTCCGGCACGTGCAATATTATAACCCAATATAAATGAAGCCTCTGTGTTTTTCTCATTTTCGTATTTTACATACTTAGTGAGAGAAATAAATATTTTGTAGTGGCGAGACCCATTGACCGACTATTCGCTAATGACCACAGATAAGATAACTGATAAATGAATACCTATAGTAGGTCTTATTTAAACGCAACGATAAATCGAAACAATTTAATCGTTACGATAAATTGCTAGCATTTATTGTTGCGTGTAAACCCGGCTTTATAAATTTATAACATATATTATATAAGATATTTTATCATAGGATAAGGAAACTAAAAATAATTTTTATATTTTCCCAAATTTCTCACGGAACCCTTGGCGCCGGCTCACGGAACACTTAGGTTCCGCGGAACACCAGTTGGGAAACGTTGGTTTATAGTACTATTATCTAAATTTTCAGTATCTAATATTATATCTTGAAATTTCTTTATAGAATTAATGATACCATCTGAAGCTGCTTCAATTAATTTTTTCTTATGCTTTGAACATGGTGTTTCGATGCCCGTTTCGACATTACTTCCACTGGTTTCATTTGAAGCAACCACAAATATTGATAATAATAATGACTTAATCTCAGATATATTTTGACTTTTTATTATCAAACATATCACTCGAAAATAGATTTCTTTAACTCGCTTAGAAACAGTTTTAAATGGTGACCATTTTGTTAAATTTTTAACAAAATGAGAAACATCGATGCATATAAAACATTTTGGTAACCAAAAGCTATGACAAGAATTATTTTCTAAGATGAGTAATGAACAAATATTAATATAGTCATTATGTGAAAAATATTGTGTGAAACTACGAACTAATCCTGATAGCAATGCAAGAGACATGTCACAACAACCTTGGGAGGCGGAACACCACTTTTTAGCCATCTTGAAAGCCAATTATAAATAGCGATGTTATCATGTCTTTCAGATATCATACTACAAGTTGTAAATGTATGATTTCTATCATCATCATAAATCACGGCTTCATACAGGTATAACGTTTGAGTTTTTATAAGACCAAGTTTAGAAAATTTTTTTATAACGGTTCCAGTAGCATCAATGATCAATGATGGATAAGTAGCATTTTTAGTGTATGCTCTATATAAATGGATTAGCTCTGGTGTATAAAAATGAATAAGAAATGGATCAAAGCCAATATCATGAATACAATCTGTGTAGGTTTTTTCTAACTTCATAAGTAAAATAGCTGTAAGTGAATCTGAGTGTCTTTGTCTAAGTTTAAGCTCTTTTGATTTAGCAACTCTCAAAGCATTAGCTGATGGCAAAATAGAAGGTTCCAATTGACCTAAAATAATGTCGATAGAAAATATAGATATGGATATTATTAAAAAGTACAAAATTTAAAACCAAGTAAAATAAAAATATTTTTCATTTTTTATGCTTATGTTTGAGTTATTAATAAATAGAGTTAAGATGTTGATGACTTAAAAAACAAAATGCCCTAAAAAAAAATGCAAAAATGCCCTAAAAGCTTCAAAAAATTACCTTAAAAATGGTCAAAAAAACTAATTAAGTAAGTGAAAAAAATAAATTTATAAATAATTATTTTTATTTAAGATATGGGCGTGATAACGGATGTAATAGTACCTAATTTAAAATATGAATTATAGATTAAAATATTAATAAAATAATAAACAATAGTATACATATAGATTTTAAGTATTATATAAAATTATTAAAAATATAATTAGAATATTCTGCATCAAGAGAGCATGAATCAAATTTTTAGCTAGTGACTAAGTCCACCAAAAAAATTGCAAAAAAAAAAAGTGCCCGGTAAAGTAGAAAAGTTCCAAAAGAATTACTTGAATATTATTGTAAAGGTGTGGAAAAAAAATTAATATCCTAATACATTTTATACATTTACCTTTTTTCATCAGACGTACTGCTTCTTCCTCTCTAAAATATTCAGATGATTTTCCTTTATTTATCAAATCATTGATAATTTGTTTTTTAATACCCGTTGTCATTCTTTGTTTTTTAGGCGTATCATGGGAAATATTAAAATTTCCTGCATAACTGCAATCGATTAAGACTCTAAAAAACAAACCAATATCAAGAGTACAGGAAAAGACATTATTTTAATCAGTATCAGGTCATAGATGAATGATATACAAATGGTCTATTTACCTTGAATTCGATGACGGCTCGTGGTTTATAACGCCTTTGAAATTTGATTTACAAATTTTGCATCTTCCAAAAATTTGAACATAAAACTGACCTGCTGAATAAACTTTAGAACGTTTCAATGTTAAGCAGCACTGTAAATGAGTAAGCTCCCAAAAATGTTCTGCTATAATATGTGACCATTCTCCTTTAGGAAGTGCCATATACATTCGAACGCTCTTATGAAACTTATATAGACTATTCTTTGGTTTTATTGTTTCCCATTCTTCAGGTGATAATGTCATAATGATTTTTTTGATTGGGAGCTTGTTTTCATTATCATCAGAAGTATAATAAGAGCTAGAAGCTTTAAAATAAATAAAAAAAGTATATGTACACATGAAAGAGATTTATTAGAATCGTTTTATATAAAAATGCACATACACAGTATATTATCCGGTGATAGATTATGTACTTTTTTTTTCGTTTCTTCTTGTTTGTATAATCCTAATGTTTCAAGAATATTGGCTCGATTACTTTTAATGAAAATGTGAAGAGCCGCATGAAGCCGCAGAAGACATTTTATAATCAAAATATTTTGATAAATCATTCCACACTTCATCCGAAAGATAAGCAACTCCTAATGTAAACATATATTTTTGTCATTAGTAAACACTAATTTTTAAATAAAAACCTATTTTGAAATATTTGGACAGGATACGGAGTATTTAATAGGAAAGTGAATCTAGTTGAAAATTCCCAATAGTTTTCAAAAACGTCGAGAAAACTAAACAAAATTCAGAAAAATGAGAATTTTCACATAAAATCGGTTCTTGACTAAATCAAAATGGATTTTGGTTTTTGGTACACAGAAATTTACTGTCTACGTCTTATAAGTGCGTAATATTATAACAAATAATTGTATGATCAACAGATCACGTTTAATTCATTAGTTTAAAAATAAGAGTGTATTTAACACTTATAATATTTAAAGGTAAGTTATCAGTGGTGGCTATCCTTTGGTCTATGTGTTACTTGAATTAATTTATTATACTATGACTTATTAGTGTAATATAACTAAAAACAAAACAATAGAAATACAAGTTCTAAAATAAATAATTTTCAGAAGAAAACGTTTCTTGTACAATATTATTTTTATTTATTAAAAATTCAATTAATTAACTAATCCCGTTACTATTTATATAATATTATACTAGCTGATCCCGTGCACTTTGCTGTCCGTAAAATATGACAACTCTTAAAAAAAATTGTGGTTGTTCAACTCCTTTTGTGTGTAACTTGCTACAGTATGTGAAACTCAGCCACACTGGTAGGCAAACAAACTAACAAACCAATGATCGTCTACATCTCCCCGATTAACCTTTTGCAACCAATAAAATAATAAATACTGATGTCCACCAATATTATTTCTCCCATAACCAATAGCACGATTTAAAAACTAAAGTGTTCATCCTAAATCTTAAAATCCCTGTTGATCCCAGTGTATTATTTTAATACAATTAAATAGTAATATAATAATCAAAGCAGAATTATCGGAAAAAATAGTAATAAAAGAATCATACAACAATTCGTTTAAGTTGACAGGTAATAATAATAATAATAATAATAATAACGTAGCAACCATCTATAAACAAAAGATTAGATATTACTTGATAGATGGCGCAACTGTTGAATTCTTACAACCCTTTATTTTTCCTTTTAGAGGTTGAATTTCCAAAAATCCTTTCTTAGTGCACGGTGAAATTATAATATTAATCCATCCAGAAAATTTAAACCAGATCCATCCAGTGGTTTTGGCTCTGCGTTGATTTCTCAGGGGGACACTTTCTTTTATATATATAGATTATTTAGTTTGTAGATAGTACATTTGTAAATAAAAATAGTTATTGATATATTGGCTACTTACCACCTCTTACTACTTAAGCGCGGGTCACATTACGCTGGTTGCCAGCCGCGAGTTGAAGAAGCCGCTTCTGCCAGCTGTCGATCAGCTTAGTGTGACAACAAAATTCGGCGCTGGCGTCGCCAGCTGGCGAGTATTTGTCAGCGGCTGACGAAGTTGGACATGTTTAACTTTTGGTAGCAGGCAGCGGCGAATAATCAATCACGTGACCGCTGGCACCAGCCGGCAGCGCAGTCTGACCACTATTGCGTCTATCAGCAACGAGAAAGCACGTGGTCTTTTGTGAAGTTGTTTAGATGTGACTTTATTATAATTTGTAATTTTTAATTGATTCGAGTATAATTAAAGTTATTAAGAATGTCTGAGTTAAAGTGGACTACGAAACAAATAATAACATTTTTAAACGTTTTTCAAAATTATCCTTGTTTGTGGGACGTTACGTCGAAAGACTATTTAAATAAAAACTTTAAAGAGGTGTCGTACAACAAACTATTAGACAACTTACACATGTCAGATATACCAGGATCACTTGATTCTTTGAAAAAAAAAATAAAAAGTTTACGTGATACCTACCGCAAGGAATTGCAAAAGGTTCAAAAATCAAAAAAAAGTGGTGCCCGTGCAAATGATGTATACAAGCCAAAGCTTGCATGGTTTTCTTCAGCTGAAGTATTTTGGCAACGGTCTATCATAGGTAGAGAATCATCTTCAAATTTGGTAAGTAAATAGATAAATAATAAAGAATCGATTATCAATAAATACATATTAAGAATAATATATATCAATACCGAAATAATACAATAAATTGTATAATAATTATAAACCTTAAGAATGCCTCAAAGTTAATGTACCTATCTATTAACTGTGTCTAGGCATGTATTTATTAAAGTTTCATATTTAATCTAACCAATTGATATTTATTATATATATAATGTTAATAATTATTAACTATACTTTACATAAAATAGTTTATAATACTTATTTATTAAAAACAAATATCAAAAATCGTTTGCGTCTAAATCGTTGTTTTACGTGATTTCGTAAAAGTTTAAATTTCAAATGCTCATAAAAAGTATTAGTTTAGTCCGGTAGAGTTTTTTTTACAGATATTTGAAGAAAACTTATGGAGAACTATGTATCAAAGTTTGAAACCTTAGGTTTTTATACTTAACATTTTATGCATTTTCAACAACAACAAAAACTTGAAATTTTCGCGATTTTATCATATTTCGTAAAAATTTGAACTTTATATACTTATAAAAAAAAGTTGTGACACACGATTTTTGATTTTTTTTTAATGGCTATAAGTAGAACTTATGATAAACTTTACATTACATTTTAAATAATTTTTGGCCAGTCAAATTCTTTTTATCGACACTTCAAAAAAAAAAAACCAAGAAAAATCAAAAATGTCAACTGTCTATAAGTAGCTCAAAAAAAGTCAATAATAATTTTACAAATGCTAGTTTCAGAAATGTATTATTTTATTATAATAAATAAGAAGACATGGGTAAATTAATGTTATACTTTGATATATATTTTGTTATATTACCTTTTATTACATTATTTATAATATTGATAAAATAGGTAGTAAATACATACACTTATACGTTTTCAAAAAGTTGTTCATTTTCGACTGCATTTTCGACCGCTTGTGTTGGTTCTATACCAATTCACGTCATTTGCCATGGAACTGATAATTTTGTCATAAATTGATGCATGTACCACTGCCGAACCTCTTCACCAGTTCGACCATAATTATTTGAAGAATACAGGCGGTCTATTGGGAGCATTAAGCTCGGCATGTCTCGCCACGCCCCTGGTGCTATAACCCCCGTGTTTAAGTCTTCATCGTCCACAGATCCTGAAGGAAAATATGTTCTGGGAGAAGTCTGTCGTAGCCAGTTGTGTAGAGAGCAAGCCGTTTTCACTAAAATTTCTACGGTGTTCACATTTAGTGGTATAGGCGTGTTAAAAACACGAAACCTACTAGCCAAAATACCAAACGCATTTTCAACAACGCGCCTGGCTCTCGATAGTCGATAATTGAAGACTCTCTCTTCTACTGTTAGGCCTCTGTGTGAAAAAGGTTTCAAGCAGTATGTTGTCAGGCAAAAAGCATCATCTCCTACGCAAAGTCCTCCTTTTGGCCAATTGAGGAGGTTTTGTTCAAGTGCTATTTTTAATGTGGAGTTCTTGAATACAGTGCTGTCATTGGCTCTACCATCTTGTCCAACATCCAACATCTATATATCTAAAACAATAGTCTGCATCTACCATAGCAAATAACACAATACTATAAGTTCCCTTGTAGTTGAAAAACATTGATGTCGAATTAGGAGGCCGTTTAATTCGAATATGTTTCCCATCCAGAGCCCCACAGAGGTTAGGGAAATTCCATTTATACTCAAATCCTTTCTGGATCTCCTCCCACTGGATCGTTGTCTTTGGTACCTAAAAATAATTAACTTAAAAAATTATAAGGTCTAATAAAATCTTAAATATAAATGTTTACAAAATTGAGTAAAGTAACGAATAAATCCTTTAACGATTTTAAATGTTTGTAAAAATTCAAAAAGTATAAGTCGTGGAAACTAAACAGCTATGATAGTGATTATACTTTTTTTTTCAGAATATACAGAAATGTTCGATGTCTGAAGACGAACTAGAATCATCATGTATTGCTGATATTGAAAGTGACACTGAGCACACGTCTGAAGTGATAACGCCAGAGTCACAAAGTTTTGTTATACCCTCAACATCAGCTTCTTGTAAACCTAAGTTATTAGGAAAGCGTCCGTCATTAGAAAAGTTACCGCCAAAACGTATAAAATTAGGATTACCGTGTACTAAACAACTTTCGAATAGATTTGAAAATGCAATCAACAAATCACAGAAGATAGCAGAAATGGCTACTACAGACACGGAAGACCAATATGACACATTTGGCAAACATCTTGCTTCTCAAATGCGAGAGCTCCCTTTGAAAAGTTTCATTATACTTCAAAGCAAGTTTCAAAACCTTATAACTGAAGTGAGACTCGCAAATTTATATGGAAATTACAATAAACCTGCACAATCACAAATTGGTGTAATAAG
Organism: Nasonovia ribisnigri; assembly: GCA_027563435.1. Taxonomy (NCBI): domain Eukaryota; kingdom Metazoa; phylum Arthropoda; class Insecta; order Hemiptera; family Aphididae; genus Nasonovia; species Nasonovia ribisnigri. Next base: position 22,526 of record JANEHU010004402.1, read on the forward strand.
TCGTCCAAACAGCACTTCACATCACGAATTTATTGGGACTACTATGTATAGTGGACCTGAAAACACATATAGTGAATCATCTGGCTCGTGCTACATGGAGAGAGAGTCTCCACAAGACATGGATATTCTGAACGAAGCATTAATAAGTATTTGTAAAGACCTCGAGGACTTGTTGCATGGCGACGACAATATATAAAATTTATTGTAATTATTTGGGTTTGTTTATAAAATTGTACAGAAGCATAATATAATACATCGTTTTTACATTTCAAACTGTTTATAACTTATTTTATATGATGTGATATTTTTTAAATACGTACCATAACCAAAAAAAAAAACAATTAATTAATTTAGATTTTGTAGTTTTGTTCCATATTGTGATTATTACTTAAAGTAATAAAAAATAAGTTTTAATAATACTAACTTTAATAAATGGTTGGAGAACTTCATAAATAGCGGACATCACTGCAGGTAAAAAAACTGAAATTGAGTTGTGCGGTACTCTAAACAATAACGCTAGAGACATAAAACTATCTCCAGTTGCGAGATATCTTAGAGTAATTTCCAGCTTCGTTTTACACGGGATTGCCTGTCTGAATACTGTATCTTGTTTTTTAATTAAAGGTTCAACTAATTCTAACAATTCTTGAAATTGAGGGGCCGTCATTCTTAAAACATTTCTGTATGTATCTGGATCCTCTTCTTTCAGTTCTTTGAGAAGTCTTGACGATGCCCCTAATTCTTCCCTTCTTTGTATCCATGGCCTGACCCACCATCGTCTCTGTTTGCGGTGAAGCTGGTTAAGCATTTCTAAACTAAGTTCCCTGACACCCTCTCGTAACAACTGCTTAACAATTAGCTTTTTACGTGAAACGACAGACGACATGGTTGCTGAATAGTGAATAACTAACTGGAGGGTGCGAGTAGCAGCAACAGTAGTGTGACCAGATTGCCCGCCGCTGCTTGCTGGTACTACTACCAGCCGCTAGTAAGCAGCAGCTGGCAACCAGCATAATGTGACCCACACTTTACTCTTACTTCCTTTGCAGCTGATTATGTTAAAAATATAATATTATAATAATATTTATGGTTTATAAAAATAAAATAAAAATATTTTGTAATACGATATAATTTATTGACTATAATTATTGTTATATTTTTGTTCATACTGTAGTAAACCGACAGAGTCGCTTCTTATTTTTTTTCTTTCTTTTTCTTTGATTTCACCGACAAGCCACCATAACCTTCGCATTTGCAATATTATTGCACGAGTCGTATTTCTATTATATATATTGTTTTTTACTTATGCATTTATATTTTTACACACACGCTTTAATAGCAGGCCAAAAAACATTAACACCTTTTTTTGGACGCACAAACAACTATCAAAAATGACGACTCACTTATCTGCGAATCCACCACCTAATCTCTATCGTGTACACTCAGGACGTACCGAGAACCATATAAATACGGGTCTCTGTCCGTCTTAGAATTAGAATTAGTCTACCATCCCATACTTGTAAGACTTAGTTTGGTCGTTGAGCCTGGTCCTCAACATCGCCGCCATTCTAAGTCTATTCCCAGTAATTTTTAAACAAGTGTAATTTTTATTTTTAGTAACTAATTTCTCGGGCAGTCGCTTAAGCGCTCTGTCCACAAATTTCTATATGTAACTTTTCAAACATTATACCTAATAACTTTAATAAACTTATTATAACTACTACGGCGTAACTTGTTACTCTGTCAAACCTTCTCCTATGCAACACGTCAACGTCGTTGGATTCAAATATAAGCGTTAGTGAGGGATCACTACACGTTTTTTGGTGTCAGGTGTGGGGTCACCTGAAAGAAGAATTTTGGTATCCAACCCAAAATCGAGTACATCAGCGGACCTCGAGTTCAACCACGTTACTGGCATACCATACGGAAGAGGAAAAGCCGAGCCAAGTCGCCAAATTCAATCAACATAGCAACTTCACTCAACACAGCCAAGCGGAGCATCAAGACGAGCCAGCAGAGCCGTCAGCACGCATAATAGGACCAGGCCAAGGACGCAATGGAGTTCGATTTGTAAGTTGTCATTTTTAGGCAATTATATAGTTTATGTCTGATAATCCTAATCAGTGTTGGGCAGTAGTTAATTATAACCCACAAACTTTACGAACAACCGTCATGAGTACTACATTAGGGATTGACACCGCCTTGCGCGGCATACCTAACTTTAACGGGGGTTCTGAGGCAGACTTGTCTTCGTATATAACAGAATGTAATTATGTTATGGACAATATTCATGAGAATCTTAGGACGATAGTTTTTCAAAATATTCTATCCAAACTAAAGGGGGACGCATACCAGGCTGTGCGTTACCGAACTTTTAACAACTGGGCGGAACTTAAAAGCCACCTTCGTACCGTATTCGGGGCAACACATTCGATTAACTATTTACAATCCCAGCTTAGCAATATAAAACAACGTTCCGACGAGGACGTACGTAGTTTCGCTGGACGAACCGAACGATGTTACCACGAATTAGTAGGGGCATTAACTGCAGGTTTAGAACCAGCAGCAGCCGCAGCAGTAGCCACATCGCATAAAACGGGGGCACTGACTGCATTTGTTAACGGAACTCGATCGGAAATTAGAGCTTTGTTACGTGCGCGTGACGTATCCTCTCTCGAAAAAGCAATTACTATCGCAATTGAAGAAGAGCAGGACTTACAACATATTAACCGACGATTTAACAATAACAAAACTTTCACTAAAAATAACTCGAATAAGAAAAATATTAAATGTAATAAATGTAGCAAAATGGGTCATTACGCGAACGAGTGCCGTAGTAACGCGAGCACCTCGTCAGCTCCAAATTTCAAAAATCCCATAAATAATCGCGACGATAAATCTACTATTTCAGTCAAACGCGAATATCAGGACCAGGTTAGGTTTTGCGCGTACTGTAAAAAAAATAACCACAACATTAAAGATTGTAGGAAACGTATTTATAACGAGAAAAATAGAAGCGAAAACGAAAACGCGAATTCCAATACGGGAACTCGTACGGTCAAAGAAATTACACAAAACAACGTACGAGTAGTCACCGATTTTAACGAGGAACACATAACCTGTGTCTCGCATAATTTCAGTCCACGTAATATTAAATTACTAATTGATTCAGGAGCAGAAATGAATCTTATTAAAATCACTGCACTTGACGGGCAGGTAGTCGTGAACGAACACGAAAAACGCACTATTAAAGGTATAAACGAAATACCTATATTTACTGTAGGCACCGTAGTCACGACTATGCAAATTAACGAAGTAGACGTCCTCATAAAATTCGACGTCGTGTTCGGCGACTTTCCTATTACAGAATCAGGTATCATAGGTCGTAATTTTTTAAAACAAAACAAGGTCATTATGGACTATAGCCAGAACGTACTGACCATACCCGAACCAACTGGTTTTAAGGAAATTATATTACCGCCGCGTAGTAACTGTGTGTTATTAATCAAAAACGACGAAAACATTTCTCATAAAAACATAACCATTAAAAAACAAGACGTGAGCGAAAACGTCATTATTGCCAACAGCGTTAGTCCAGTAAATCGCGATACGATTATTAGTAATATCATAAACATTTCTGAAGAGCCTTTTGTCATTGAGGAACTAACCACACAACATATTGAGTGGGAACCTTATCTTGACACAGTTTTAACTGTTTCTTCTGATGACACAGAAACAAACGATCGCATTACATTATTAAAAAACGAAATTAAAACGGACGACTTAAACCGCGAAGAACGGGAGCGTATACTAGATTTATGCTGCGAATACGCGGATCTTTTCTATTTGCCGGGGGACTATTTAAGCGCCACCGATGTCGTCACGCACGAAATTAATACACCGCGTTGTACGAAACCAATTAATATACGACCATACCGTTTACCTTGGGCGTATCAGGAAGAGATCGAGAAACAAATTAAAGAAATGAAACATAACAATATTATACGTGATTCCAAATCACCATTTAACTTTCCACTCGTAGTAGTAAAGAAAAAGAATTTAGACTCGACAGGTAAACCCAAATTACGTGTCTGCGTAGATTTTCGGAAACTAAACGAAGTAACGGAAAATGAAGCTTACGGACTTCCAAACTTACTTGAGATTTTAGAATCATTGGGGGCATCCAAGTATTTCAGTACACTAGATTTGGCAAGTGGGTATCACCAATTACATATTAATCCCGCGGATACTCATAAAACTGCCTTTTCCACAAAATCTGGTCACTACGAATTTTTGCGCATGCCATTCGGGCTGAGCTCAGCTCCAGCCACATTCACACGAGCGATGAAATCTGTTCTTATGGGTCTCGAGGAAATGTGCACTGCATATTTAGACGATATCGTAGTACACGGGTCTAGTTTAAATGACCACCAGAAAAAACTCGAACAAGTTTTCAATCGACTACGCGTGCACAAACTTAAGTTACAGCCACAAAAGTGCTCTTTCTTACGGAAAGAGGTTATCTATTTGGGGCACATAATTAATGAAGACGGGGTGTCACCTGATCCGAACAAATTAAAATGCATTCGTGAATATCCAAAACCAAAAAACGCAAAAGACATTAAATTTTTTCTTGGACTACTTAACTATTACAGACGTTTCGTCGATAACTTTGCCAAGATTGCAAAACCACTAACTTACTTACTTAAAAAAGACGTACCATTTCAATGGACAGATAATTGTGAACATAGCTTCGAAGAACTTAAAAAAGCTTTAATGAACCCGCCTTTACTAGTTTATCCGGATTGGGAAAAGGGGAGTTTAACTTAATGACCGACGCGAGCCAATACGCAATAGGAGCAGTCTTGTCACAGGGGGAAGTTCCCAAAGACCAACCTATCGCTTACGCAAGTAGGACATTAAACAAGGCCGAATGTAATTATAGCGTTGTTCAGAAGGAATTATTGGCCATTGTATGGGCCGTGAAATATTTTAGACCATACTTATATGGACGACATTTCAATATAATTACCGACCATAGGCCCCTAACGTACCTGTTTGGAATTAAAGACGCCTCATCGCAACTAATGCGTTGGCGCTTACAACTCGCAGACTACGATTATACAATTACTTATAGGGCCGGTCCGGAGCATTCAAACGCCGACTGTTTGTCACGCATACGAATAGTTCAACCGGGTTCAGATAACACGAATAACGAGTTCAATGAATTCTGTGCCGCGGAGAGCAAACCGATTTTTAATTCAAAAGTTTTAGAAGTAGAAGGTGGCATTAGTAAGGTCACTGAAAGTGAAAATATTATAGTCACGATTCCCGAAGATAAAATAATTACACATTCGGCGATACGTGAAATCGTAAAAAAAATAGATCTTAATGCAATAAAATTCACTAACGAAAACCGGTTCTATATGCACACTGGTGGACCAAAACCACTTATATTTTACGGCATCTCGAAAACTCATACAACACCGCTCGAGGCGGAGGTTGTTTACCGAACGTTACAAAATATACGAGATTTTTGCATTACGAATAAAATTAATTCATTCTCCACAGTCAAACTATACTCCGTTCCAAAAGAGAACGGTCACTTTTGCGCATGCAACTGACGGCTGCGGCAGTGCAGAGGCCAAATTTCCCCCACCTTGCTAGCCGAAGTTTCACGAAGACGTTGACGAGCTTTTACGATTATCGAAACGCGAGGAGGCCTGCGGCTACTTTAGTAATTATTAATTAGTACTGCACTATACCGCGGTCGTGGTGTATTGATGTTGTCTATCTATCACTTGACAATTTTCGTCAAATCTTAACACTAATTTTTTAGATAAAAGTAATAAGAATAATAGTTGATCATAACAATATAAATATAATATAGGCAATAGTCAAACGAATAATAATAATACGATTACAATAATCATAGTCACAAAAATAATAATTATACGATTACAATAATCATAGTCACAAAAATAATAATTATACGATTACAATAATCATAATCACAAAAATAATAATTATACGATTACAATAATCATAGTCACAAAAATAATAATTATACGATTACAATAATCATAGTCACAAAAATAATAATTATACGATTACAATAATCATAGTCACAAAAATAATAATAATACGATTACAATAATCATAGTCACAAAAATAATAATTATACGATTACAATAATCATAGTCACAAAAATAATAATAATACGATTACTATAATCATAGTCACAAAAATAATAATAATACGATTACAATAATCATAGTCACAAAAATAATAATACAAATTTAATATTAATCATCTGAAAGAGGTCGAACGTCGTTGTCTGAGTCCAAGTCCGATTCCGAGTCCGAGTCACCGGGAGCAACATTCAAAACACATGGTACTCGTTCAGCCATTAACTCATCAACCACGAAGTCCATGGTCCATAGTTTATCTTCCTCACCAATTACATGTTTGATAAAGTTTTTCCACATGTCGGAATTTACTCTGTGTATGCCTTCTATTAGTAATCGATTGACATCATTGAGCTTGAAAGTTGAATTATTCATTCTGACGTGGTTTTTTACACTAGACCACGCGAGCTCAATCGGATTGAGCTCACAATGATAAGGTGGTAATCGAAGTACAACTTTATTATGCGCCTTGACCATTTCATCTATGACGTATTTCTTATACATTGGCTTTAATCTATTTACAATAGGAATTAGCTCTCGAATAACCATAGAAGGATCTACAATGTGTCCTTTGCTCTCAAGCCACGAAATAATATCTGCTTTCTTTGAATTAGTATTTGGGCACTTGTCTTGTTGTACGGAGTGGTAAGGAGCGTTGTCCATAACAATAACCGCATTGTCTTTCAGTCTTGGCAAAACACTCTCCAACCAATCACGGAAACATTCCCCATTCATTTCGTCGTGATAGTCTTGAGTGTTTTTTTTTGACTCGAAGCATAACAAACTGTCTGGGACGAATCCGTCTTCGGAACCTATATGACAAACGATAAGACGTTTCCCCTTACCACTCGGTTTTACTGCGCCGGTTGTAAGGCCCTTCGAAGTCGCATCTCTCGCTGATAAAATGGATTTATCACACCATACTTTGTTCGGAACTTCACCAGCATTGACCCAAGTTTCGTCTAAATAATATATAGGCCGACCTTGCTCTCGATATCGCCGTATTGCCCTTAAATATTCCCTCCGCCAAACAATAATTTCCATTTTCTCAATGAAAGCGCTATTACGACCTTGTTTTACGTATTCAAACTCCATATATTTTAATAATCTGTACAGTGAGGTACGAGAGAAATTGGGTAAGTCCTCGTCTACATTAACGACTTGCAGTATTTTGTCTAACGTAGGGAACTCACGATCATGCCAAAATTTATGTACCTTTCGTCTTATAGCATATTTATCAAAATCATCCACCTTATCTTTCACACTTTTAAAGTTTTTGCTTCTATTAGGAGATGAAATTGTTTTGGACCGTTTGTACTCTAAGACCGTTTGATAAATAGTCCCAACTCCAATTCCCAGTTCTTGTGATAAGGTTTTTTTAAGATGAACCATTTTAACATCAGGGTTTAGATTACGATGGTGCTTGTATGCATTTATTATCATTTCCCTTTGGCCAGATGACACAAACTGAAATAATAAAAAGATGGGGTAAATGGATGTCGCTTTGCTGTACAGTAGGGGGTCACTGTATAATGGAAGGTATTGATTTTGAATTCAATGATGTAATATCAATGTATAAGAAAAACGATTCTGAGCGGAAACGGTATGTCAGTATAGGTAAAAGAACATATTAAATATGTAATTTCGTCCAAATTTGAATTAAAAATTTGAAAATTTATTGGTATTTATAGAAAAAAAACTAAAAAAATTGAAAACTGACAATGTCCGTAAAGAGCTCAAAGAGTAAAATTATTTTGAAAATTGTATGGTGTATGGAAAATGCTAATATAAACATTCAGTAAAATTTTCAAGTATCTACAGTCATTGGTTTTTTAATTACAACAAAATAAGAAAATCGTTGCATGAGAAATCGTTTGAATATCAAATGTTGTAAAAATATGAATTTCAAACGCTCATAAAAATTTAATTTGACTCTCTTCTAGAATTTTTTTAGGTAGACATATTTATGAGAAATCTTTTATTGCATTTTAAAATCTTAGATTTAAAAACAACATTTTTTATGAATTTCCAACTCAAAATAATTTACAAATTTTCGTCATTTTTACATATTTTGTCGATATTTGAACTTTAAATGCTTATAAAAAAAAAATTAGACTATGGATTTTTAATTTTTTTCATCTGCCTTTGAAACAATATACAAGGAGTCTTCTATTAAATTTTTAAGCTTTTTTAACAAACAAATAAAATTGTATTGATATTTATAGAAAGAAAAACTAAAAAAAATAGGGCTGGGATTTATATGTAATAAAAATACAAAAATATGTACATATACATTATACAGAGTGTTTCACGAAGTTCTGACAAATGAAATAACTTTATTCTAATCAATATTTTTTCATTTTTTTTTTATATAATTAATAGACGCTTGTACTACACGTAAAATATAAACTTTTTGATTTTTATTTTTTATACAGAAATTAAACATTTTTTAATTTGATTTAAATTCTTTTGAAAAAATTCAAAATAGCCAATTTATAAACATATTGAAAAAAATATATTTAACGTTTACAGTATTTAATTTGAGTAATCCGTTAGCGACTTATTTATGTTTAAATAT
>JANEHU010004403.1:0-20919 GCA_027563435.1 Nasonovia ribisnigri
CTTGACAATTTTCGTCAAATCTTAACACTAATTTTTTAGATAAAAGTAATAAGAATAATAGTTGATCATAACAATATAAATATAATATAGGCAATAGTCAAACGAATAATAATAATACGATTACAATAATCATAGTCACAAAAATAATAATTATACGATTACAATAATCATAGTCACAAAAATAATAATTATACGATTACAATAATCATAATCACAAAAATAATAATTATACGATTACAATAATCATAGTCACAAAAATAATAATTATACGATTACAATAATCATAGTCACAAAAATAATAATTATACGATTACAATAATCATAGTCACAAAAATAATAATAATACGATTACAATAATCATAGTCACAAAAATAATAATTATACGATTACAATAATCATAGTCACAAAAATAATAATAATACGATTACTATAATCATAGTCACAAAAATAATAATAATACGATTACAATAATCATAGTCACAAAAATAATAATACAAATTTAATATTAATCATCTGAAAGAGGTCGAACGTCGTTGTCTGAGTCCAAGTCCGATTCCGAGTCCGAGTCACCGGGAGCAACATTCAAAACACATGGTACTCGTTCAGCCATTAACTCATCAACCACGAAGTCCATGGTCCATAGTTTATCTTCCTCACCAATTACATGTTTGATAAAGTTTTTCCACATGTCGGAATTTACTCTGTGTATGCCTTCTATTAGTAATCGATTGACATCATTGAGCTTGAAAGTTGAATTATTCATTCTGACGTGGTTTTTTACACTAGACCACGCGAGCTCAATCGGATTGAGCTCACAATGATAAGGTGGTAATCGAAGTACAACTTTATTATGCGCCTTGACCATTTCATCTATGACGTATTTCTTATACATTGGCTTTAATCTATTTACAATAGGAATTAGCTCTCGAATAACCATAGAAGGATCTACAATGTGTCCTTTGCTCTCAAGCCACGAAATAATATCTGCTTTCTTTGAATTAGTATTTGGGCACTTGTCTTGTTGTACGGAGTGGTAAGGAGCGTTGTCCATAACAATAACCGCATTGTCTTTCAGTCTTGGCAAAACACTCTCCAACCAATCACGGAAACATTCCCCATTCATTTCGTCGTGATAGTCTTGAGTGTTTTTTTTTGACTCGAAGCATAACAAACTGTCTGGGACGAATCCGTCTTCGGAACCTATATGACAAACGATAAGACGTTTCCCCTTACCACTCGGTTTTACTGCGCCGGTTGTAAGGCCCTTCGAAGTCGCATCTCTCGCTGATAAAATGGATTTATCACACCATACTTTGTTCGGAACTTCACCAGCATTGACCCAAGTTTCGTCTAAATAATATATAGGCCGACCTTGCTCTCGATATCGCCGTATTGCCCTTAAATATTCCCTCCGCCAAACAATAATTTCCATTTTCTCAATGAAAGCGCTATTACGACCTTGTTTTACGTATTCAAACTCCATATATTTTAATAATCTGTACAGTGAGGTACGAGAGAAATTGGGTAAGTCCTCGTCTACATTAACGACTTGCAGTATTTTGTCTAACGTAGGGAACTCACGATCATGCCAAAATTTATGTACCTTTCGTCTTATAGCATATTTATCAAAATCATCCACCTTATCTTTCACACTTTTAAAGTTTTTGCTTCTATTAGGAGATGAAATTGTTTTGGACCGTTTGTACTCTAAGACCGTTTGATAAATAGTCCCAACTCCAATTCCCAGTTCTTGTGATAAGGTTTTTTTAAGATGAACCATTTTAACATCAGGGTTTAGATTACGATGGTGCTTGTATGCATTTATTATCATTTCCCTTTGGCCAGATGACACAAACTGAAATAATAAAAAGATGGGGTAAATGGATGTCGCTTTGCTGTACAGTAGGGGGTCACTGTATAATGGAAGGTATTGATTTTGAATTCAATGATGTAATATCAATGTATAAGAAAAACGATTCTGAGCGGAAACGGTATGTCAGTATAGGTAAAAGAACATATTAAATATGTAATTTCGTCCAAATTTGAATTAAAAATTTGAAAATTTATTGGTATTTATAGAAAAAAAACTAAAAAAATTGAAAACTGACAATGTCCGTAAAGAGCTCAAAGAGTAAAATTATTTTGAAAATTGTATGGTGTATGGAAAATGCTAATATAAACATTCAGTAAAATTTTCAAGTATCTACAGTCATTGGTTTTTTAATTACAACAAAATAAGAAAATCGTTGCATGAGAAATCGTTTGAATATCAAATGTTGTAAAAATATGAATTTCAAACGCTCATAAAAATTTAATTTGACTCTCTTCTAGAATTTTTTTAGGTAGACATATTTATGAGAAATCTTTTATTGCATTTTAAAATCTTAGATTTAAAAACAACATTTTTTATGAATTTCCAACTCAAAATAATTTACAAATTTTCGTCATTTTTACATATTTTGTCGATATTTGAACTTTAAATGCTTATAAAAAAAAAATTAGACTATGGATTTTTAATTTTTTTCATCTGCCTTTGAAACAATATACAAGGAGTCTTCTATTAAATTTTTAAGCTTTTTTAACAAACAAATAAAATTGTATTGATATTTATAGAAAGAAAAACTAAAAAAAATAGGGCTGGGATTTATATGTAATAAAAATACAAAAATATGTACATATACATTATACAGAGTGTTTCACGAAGTTCTGACAAATGAAATAACTTTATTCTAATCAATATTTTTTCATTTTTTTTTTATATAATTAATAGACGCTTGTACTACACGTAAAATATAAACTTTTTGATTTTTATTTTTTATACAGAAATTAAACATTTTTTAATTTGATTTAAATTCTTTTGAAAAAATTCAAAATAGCCAATTTATAAACATATTGAAAAAAATATATTTAACGTTTACAGTATTTAATTTGAGTAATCCGTTAGCGACTTATTTATGTTTAAATATTCGTTAATTTACTGCTACTGCGCAATTTATTTATTATACCCAACAATAAAAACCAGAAGTCGAAATTAAATTAAATCTCAATTTAACGATACCCATAACGGTCATAATCGATAATATCTAATAAGTAATAAGTACAATGGTCATACAAAGGTTAAATGTATTATGAGAACGTAGTATACCAGATAATCCATAATCACTTTTGATAAAACCACAGAATAAAATAGTTATCTCCGGTTCATTTTGACTTCTGGTTTTTATTGTTGATTATGATACATTTTTCAGTAGCAGTAAATTTAACGAATATTTAAACGTAAATAAGTCGCTAACGGATTACTCAAATTAAATACTGTAAACGTTAAATATATTTATAAATTGGCTATTTTGAATTTTTTCAAAAGAATTTAAATCAAATTAAAAAATGTTTAATTTCTGTATAAAAAATAAAAATCAAAAAGTTTATATTTTACGTGTAGTACAAGCGTCTATGAATTATATATAAAAAAAAGTATTAAATAGAATAAAAGTAATTTCATTTGTCAGAACTTCGTGAAACATCCTGTATGTGTAAGTACTTAAAATGATCAAAATATGAAGTATAAAAAGTTTGTAATAAGAAAAATTTTAAATTATGTTAACGTGTAAAATGAAAATAAAATTCTAAATAATTTTTGAATAATAAACAATTAATTGATTTTAATTTCTAATCAATTTTATTTAAAAAATATAAAATATAAAGATATTTTCACAAATACGCGAACGCCAGTACTGACACTGTTGAAAATTCGTTAACATATAATGGAAATTTCAATTATCTACGGTTCTTTATTTTTTAATTACATCAAAATAAGAAAATAGCTTATAGCTCAATGAGAAATCGAGTGAATATGCAGTGTTGTAAAAATGTGAACTTCAGAAACTTTTTTTTAATTTCCATTTGCAATAACTTAAGTAGATCGCAGATTTTTATGTAATAAAAGATATCAAAATATGCCATATAACATGCAGTAAAATAGTTAAAATATGTAACAAATATACAATAAAATTTCAATTACTTAAATATAAATTGTAAAATTGTATCTCATTTTTATTAACGAAGCTACATAAAAAAAAACCGGAAAACAATTGATTTTTTTAAATATTATGGTATCCTGATTTTTTTTTTGAAAGTCCGAACAACACTAACGTCCGTATGTGCATTAAAAAGACAGCCTTATACTGAAATGTTATTTCAATAATCAACAATTTTAAAAATGTGGAAAAATCGAGCACACCACGAAATTTCAAAAATCAATTGTTTTCCGGAAAATACATCATCATCTTAGTAATATTATTAAATAATAATTGAATAATGAATATTTACCTTTCCTCTAGGATTTGGTTTCTTCGGAGATTCAATGTCTTCCATAGTTTAAAAAATAAAAATTAATGAAAATAAAACAGAAAATACTAGGTATGCACTCTTAGAGGTAGACAAATAGGTCGTACGTTGTAGAGGTTACACAGCTCACAAAGAGTAATTTCCATGTGCTCTGCACCTGGCTTCTACCCGTAAATACTAAAAAACCATGGAATAAAAAAATAGGGGTGATTTTATTCCTTGGTTTTTTAACGGTATAGTTGAGCGCGACGCATGACGCACGCACCCGCAAGAACTTAGCAGTGTTCCGCGCGTGAACGCACGCACACTGGATCAAGCATAAACACCGCCCATTTACGGTTCGTTGGTGGGGCATGCGCAGTGACCGACGAAAATCGGTCGGCCGGATTGACCGTTCTCTTTTGGAATAGAGTATAGATGGACCTACCTCATTAACTAATTACTTGAGAATTCGGACTATGTTTCGTTACGCATTTCGAGCGACCGACATCGTAATAAAAATATATACGGGTGAACGTTTTACAGACGAGGAAAAACAACAAATAATTTACGAGCACCACAATTCGCCTCTAGGCGGACACTCCGGTGTATCACGCACGTTAAAACGACTAAAACTCAATCATAACTGGCGCAACATTAAAAAAGACGTTAAACGTTATATTAAACGCTGCGAACTTTGTCAAAAAAACAAGTCCCATGTAAAAACAAAACAACCTATGATAATTACTAGTACAGTAGTTAAACCTTTCGAACGAATTTGTCTCGACATAGTAGGGCCTTTACCTAAAACCTTAATGGGGAACATATATATACTCACACTGCAGGACGAGTTATCTCGTTACGCACTTGCTATCGCACTTTCTTCCACTGACGCTCAGACCGTAGCTCAAGCCTTTGTCGAATGTTTCGTATGTACTTACGGAATTCCCAAATCAATTCTAACCGATTGTGGAACAAATTTCCTATCCGATATTTTCAAAGGTATGTGCAAACTCTTAGACGTCAAGAAAATTCAGACAACTGCATGGCATCCGCAGGGAAACGGATTCTTAGAACGTTCCCATAAAACACTAAAAGCTTACTTACGATCCTTTGTGGACAAAGATAGCAACTGGGATAGACTTTTATGTTACGCTACGTTTTGTTATAACACGACGGTGCATACGTCGACTAATTTTACACCATACGAATTAGTATTCGGGATGAAACCAACTATACCGTCAGCTTTTCATAAGGAACCCGAACCACAATATAATTACGATAACTACGTTTTTGACCTTAAGCGGGTTATGCAAGAAACACATAAAATCGCACGGGAAAATCTTATAAAGAAAAAAGAAACTAACAAAACATATTATGATAAAACTATAAATGCTATTGACCTACACGTAGGTGATAAAGTGCTCATTAAAGAGCAAAATAAGAAAAACGCGCTTAGTCTAAATTGGCTAGGGCCGTTCGAAATTCTATTAGTACACGATAACGAAAATATAACAATACAAAAAGGTCGTCGTGAATACCGCATTCATAAGAATAACGTCAAACGATATTATAACGATGAAGCCAGCGAATAAAAGCTCATCGTAATTTTTTTTAAAAAAAAAAAAAACATTAAATTACTATAAAATTTCAATTTTCTATCAAATTCTTTCTTATTATTCTAGGGACAAACAACGCAACTTTATAAAAACTTTCCGTACAACGTTACTTTTACAACATCATAACAACGAAACATTAAATTCCGACGAGATACCACGCTGTATGTTAACTCACATTGACACGGCAAACAAAAACTTATTACGACCATATTCGTCTGCGGAACTCTTGGACATAACACGTGCGATTAATCATTTTTCGCACGATTTAACCAGAACGCTAAGACCTCTACGTCAGCCGCTTTGTACTTACGTGAGAACATTTTTAGAAAACACGGAAGAACCAACTGACATACTCAATTACATACGTATACATAACTATGGTTCTAATTAATATTTCAATAACCTTTTTTTTTTTTTTTTCTATAACCACAATAACCGTCTTATTTTACTTATTCTATTTTTTTGTATTTTCAATTACATTCGGGCATGTACCATGTTCCTATATATATACCTATTTATTTTCTAGTGAACCACCCAAGTTCGCAATTGTGGATTTCGAGTTTACAAACTTAGGAAAAAACAACTTAATATTAATATCCGGCGCCATCCTAGGACGTTACGAACCAATCGTAACGAAACTCGAGGGTAGGGCGTTAAAACTTAATACAAAAACACCAGTAACCGAAGAGGAATGGAAAGCAATGGTACGCCACCTTGTTAAAATTTTCACGAAAAAACCTAAAACTTTATTCCCAATATTGGCGCAAATTCACGATTCAGACCACACAAACCGTCCCAACCTAAACGCACCCGCGATACAAACAATGTTACACAAATACGACGCTCTAATAATGTGGGAAGGTTCAACCGACCGCAAAATATTAGAACTATTAAATATCAACGTTTTAATGTTAAATTTACGCGGATGGGACGTAGACGATAATGGTTATTTCAAATTACAACTCACCGACATGACCCTCAAGAAGGTATTTTGCGCCATACCACTGGGAAAATTCAAAAAACAGGGGCGAGCGCTTAAACTAAGCGAGGCTCATTCGATGTTTTGCAAGGGGGATCACGGTGCTCCGGAAGCACATAACCCCAAAACAGACGTCCTATGGACCCGTTGCCTATTCGGAAAACTGCGGTTAAAATATCGAGAGTTGATTGATGATATTGTATTCAATTAAACATTTCGTTATTACTACATGTAATTTTATTATTATTATTTTTTTGTTTTTATATATTTATCTCATATTAATTTTGGAAAAGGGTTACATTTTATTTACATTTTATTTACATTTTATTTTTATTTGATTATTTTACTCTTTCTAATTTTTGTTAATCTTATTTTTACAACCTACTATACTGCTAAAGATTTTTTTTTCAACGTAATAGACTAATAAGTTGAAACAATTTTCAGACTTTTACTCATAACCATACCGTTCGCATATGGGACTTTTCGATACACCGACGAACAATTAACACAACATTCCGGTCTTTACTACGAAAACAGGGGACCTTTGAAACTTATAACATCTCAATGGGATCTTACTGCATACATTAGTCTTACTAAATATAATGAAGAATTCGAATACATAAACACCGTAATAGACCAAACAAAAGTATTGTGTGCTGAACACATGCACGATCCGATTACGAATAACTTTAACTGTAACAACCTACTTCTAACAGCAACCACTATAGTTGACAATTTACACAATAAAAAGACACAAGTCTTAGATTCGATTGGTCACATAATTACTAGACGTAGTGCTTTAACTAAACTCGTGACAAAAGCAGCTAAATTAATATACGGAATATGTAATTTAGAATGCATACAAAAATTTAATTTTAATATAGCCGTAGCCCAAAACACATCACAATCTAAACTAATAAAAGAACAAATTAAAGTAGTACAACTACAACATAATTTAGTGTCACACAACAATGTAACTATGTTACCATTTTCATTAACTATAAACGAATTAACAAACATTACCAAATAACAACAAATAAAAAATTATTTGACAAAACATTTTATACACGTTAGCTTATTAATTACAAAACACATGGTAGAAACAAACACACTATTAGAAATAATACAACAAGCTAAAATGGGAATTATACACCCAAGCTTAATAACTCCCAAAGAGTTATTAGAACATGTTAAAGACATTAAAGTATCATTACCTGGGGGCACTGATTTACCAACTGATTTCGACATACAAAACATTTATGAATTAGTGAGGCTCTCAGACATAGCTATATATTATTCAAATGACAACTTAGTGTTTATAATTTCATTACCTTTAATTTATCAAAATAATTTTATTTTATATAACTTAATACCTGTGCCAGTATGCACTGGAACAGATTGTGTGTATGTAAAACCTAGTAATAAGTATTTAGCCATAAGTAAAACTAAAGAGCATTACGCCATTTACGACGAATTTTACTATACTCACTGTAAACACGGTAGAGATTTCCTTTTGTGTCCTGAAGGTAATCCTTTACATCCACGTTCGAGTAGACCAGCATGTGAAGTACAACTACTACAGGATCCAGTAAAAGTTCCACCGAGCTGCGAAATCAGGCACGTTCAAATTGGTACTTCCATATTCCATAAAAAACGTTTCAAAAACGAATGGATTTACGTTACTAACTACGACGTAATATTCATTACGTGCGATGAAGATAAAGAATCAACCAGCCACACATTAAAAGGAGTAGGAATAATACGACTAAATGAAACTTGCAAAGGGTACGCTGCACGGGATGTACTTATACCAGGCAAAGTCGATTACAAAGCCGATTATAACGACTTTTTCCCAAAATCAATAATAGAGCGAGTCAAAGATATGCCATACACTGATAACAACAATTTAATGGAGGACTATCACGTAAAAACAAATAACATGGATGACTTACACTCGGTCTCCAACTCAAAAAAACAGTTGGACAATCAAAATAAATTTATTTCCAAATTGAACAAAATTGAAGATGTACAAAATGTTTTTAACTATACAACATATGTAATCATGAGTATTATCTTTATGACAATAATAATAATAGTAATAGATAATGTCATCACAAGGAAAAAATCAAACAGCATAAACACAACAGAGTCTCAACCAGAAGCGGAAGAACTTAATCCAAACCAAGACGTACCACTAGAAAGTATTGACATAGTCGAGTTTCCGCTTACACCGAGGAACAGCCCAGCAGGCTCATATCCACAACTACGTACATACCTGGAGTAGAAAAGGAAGTCAGGGACTTCCAGCTTCGAGGGGAGGCATGTAGTAAACCGACGAGGTCACTTTACTATATATATATTATATAAGTATTCTAAGTTTGACAATAACAAAACTATAAATTAGAATTGTCGTGTCTTGCTCTTAAGAATAACAAGACTATAAAATTTTTAACTATAAAGACTATAAACCGGGTAATTTCACTTGGGTAACAACGTCAAAACTCCGGTTCCTTTTTCCAAGAATCCACCTCCTAGACCCTACCGTGTACACTCAGGACGTACCGAGAACCATATAAATACGGGTCTCTGTCCGTCTTAGAATTAGAATTAGTCTACCATCCCATACTTGTAAGACTTAGTTTGGTCGTTGAGCCTGGTCCTCAACATCGCCGCCATTCTAAGTCTATTCCCAGTAATTTTTAAACAAGTGTAATTTTTATTTTTAGTAACTAATTTCTCGGGCAGTCGCTTAAGCGCTCTGTCCACAAATTTCTATATGTAATTTTTCAAACATTATACTTAATAACTTTAATAAACTTATTATAACTACTACGGCGTAACTTGTTACTCTGTCAAACCTTCTCCTATGCAACACGTCAACGTCGTTGGATTCAAATATAAGCGTTAGTGAGGGATCACTACAACGTGATCCTGGAACATCGGCGGCGGACTGGACAGGTGGATCGGCTTCGCTCGTACTCGGCGGCGGCTCGTACTGACAGGCGGCGCTCGAATCCGAATACTGTCCGTAGTAGGTACGTCGGCAATATATATGTGAGGTCAAATATTGTTTTCAATATTCCTGCACAGTGATATATTGCACGATATACTTTTCTAGATCAGTAGTCGGATCGTGGATAGCTCTCGGTCGGTTTTCCGGGCTTATTTATCATATAGTAGGCTTGTTTGTGTGGTGCAGATCTGTTGGTTGCAGCGACAGGTTATAGTGAATCCGTGAATGTGTCATATTACGGAAGGTGTCTGTTTATTCATTTAATTAGTTTTCGTAGTGATTTTGAACCTTCTTTAATGAATATGACCGATAATTATTACTGTTAACCTCTTCATTTGTATCCGGACACAATGTGTTCGGAACGGTGGTTGCGGATAGCGCGCTCTATGAATAGGATTTAGCGCGAGCGGTGGACGGTAACTGCTTTGACGGCGGCGCGCTTCGTCGGAGCGCGTGACGGTATAACCGCTAAATGTCTAATAATGATTTCTCGTTACACATTTTTTAAACAAACACAAAATGTATTAACTGACTGATACAGTATGAATACTTAATACTGAATAATAATTATTAAATAAAATCAAAACAAATTTAACAAAACATGTTAAAATGAAAATTAAGGCCTTTCTTATTCAAACAAAAACAAAATGTATCAACTGACTGATACAGTGATACATAATAGTTAATACTGAAAAGTAAATACAAAATAGTAATCAAAACAAATCTAACAAAACAAGATAACAAAAAATTAAATCCTTTTTTCATTTAAACAAAATGTATCAACTTATTATATCGTTTTTAATTCGTAAACCTTGGTTGATAAATGATACCTAACTGATAAGTTATTCATAATCAATGTTTTCTGTGTTTTATCAATATATTATTTCTAATCATCTATAAACACGTTTAAAAGAAAAAAAATATTTTTCATAATTTCATTGAAATTTTTCAAGTGAAATATTTCAAATTTACAACCCTAATTATATATCACACGGTAACATCAAAATGTCAAAAGAATTTAACGATAGTCCGTATAAAGGTGTAGATAGTGGAGAATTTTTTGATGATGCTGACTTAGATAACATAAATGAAGACTCGTTACCAACGATTCAAAATTGGATATCTAACATCAAAACCTACGGGCTTAAACAATCAGAAGTCATGGGAGATAGGTTGAATGCTCTACACTGTCCAGATTTAATTAAGCCATTATTGCGTATATGTTCTTGTTGAATATAATTTAATATTGTATAAAGTACCATCATATTGTGCAACAACGACAGCATCGTTGCTATTAATAATGTGCAAAATCACGCCATATCATGCGATATATTTATTAGCGAATCAGATATTGTTAAACAGTGGCGTGAGACTTAGGTCAATAGGTCACTTGTATATAAGGCCGACTTTTAGCATACTGTCGGTACTACATTATAATATTTCTTATGTGTACGTCATGCGTTTAGTAAATATTACTTATTACTAAAAGCAGTGTAGTCATTTTTGTCCAGATCGATCTACAAACATAATCCTTAAACTCAACAGTTCTGAATTTCCACTATGGTCAGCAGTTATGGTTCCACATTTTAAGTCACCTAATCTAACGGCTACATCTGCTAGAGTTGAGTGATATTTTTCAACTCTAAAATCTTCGATACTCACCAAAAAAATGTCAAGAATGCGTGTTGATAAATTTTTGGTCACGCATATAAAAACAATTAGAGGAGATTTAAAAATTGCTGCAAGTCATACCAATAATGATTTGCAATTAAATCAAATAAACAATAATGTTGAAGAACGGATCCCTGCAAATACCGAAGAAGTTCTATTGAATGACGAACCATTAATCACTGACAATAAAGTGTATTATGAAGAAGTTCTAGTAGACAAAAAATCATCAAATGTTGTAAGTGATGAAAGCAGTACAAATAGTCAAGATTTTTTACAGGATGACAAGTCTTCAAGTGATTCAGCTATAAACAATGAAGAAACAGAAATTGAAAATTGGAAAAATAAACGGTACTTATCAAGTCCCCCACAAAAAAAAATTAAGCGATCAAAATATTTAAATAGCCATCCTGAAATTAAAATGAAACAAAAAATAAACCAAAAAGTTGTCAAGCATCGATTAGACCTAGTGAAAAACGGTAATTTAGTAGGACCATTATCAATTGGCACAAACAAAAATAAGAAAAAATATAAAATTATAAATACATGTGCTTTTGATTCGATATTACAAGCCGTGGCAACAGCATACCTAGATTTTCAGGAATACGCTAATTATATAGATACAAGAAATTGTTCTATATTAAATATTGCAAGTAGCTTGGTACATAATGGCACAAATAATGAACTCTATAACTCTAAGCTAAATTTTATAAATGTCATTAAAACTTGGTCTTTTAAACAAAATTTTTCAACTATCCAGCCATAATAAAGTAGACACTTTAGAATATAAATCTACATTAATATCAAATATAGCTTTATTTATACCACAATAAATTTCAAAATAGTGACAGAAACTATTTAGAAAGAAGCCCTCCCAGCCAATGTACTTAGTATTTATGATTATTTGAATTATTTAGTTATATAAATAATTATAATAATAATACACACCTAAGCAACACATAACTTTTGTATTTCATTTGACTACGTGAAAGGGATATTACGTGCGAATATCTGAACCTACACACTTGATGGTCAATTGAAATGCATATATACTATTTGTATGTTTGTACTGTGAAAATGTATCTCCCATTTCAACGAGAGTCGACATCCGTGGAAGGAAGACCGTCAGAATATTACTTTGTAGCTCGAAAGGCATAACATTTGATAAAAAAAATACTGTAAACTTATTTAAATGATTATACCTAATAAATGTAAATATTATTTGTAACCCAATATACACCGTGTTATGAATTCTATTACAAAAGTCATTCGTTTTTTTTTTACCTTGTTTTGTTAAATATTTTGTTTTGTTTCCTATTTAGTATTTATTAATATTATTATTAACTATTAAGTATCAGTGTATCACTGAGTAATATTCATGAAATATTTCAAGAAAATAATTTTCATGAAATTTTACAATCCTATATATAATTGATTAAATGTTTCCGTGCGTTCTCCGAGGGAGTAGGCAGTTTATTTGCATCAACTCCATCAGTCTCGGAACATGCAATAATAATAATCATTTCCAATGTTTTTTTGAAGTCATCAATGTTATTCGATTTAATAAGAAGTCCTATAGTTTGACGTAAAAATCTTTTACTGGTTTCCGCACTGACAAACATTTCCAACGGCAGATAATGTGTACCATATGCGCCACATCAATTCGTACATAACACTCAGGAAGTTGATTTGTATCACCAGTTAAATAAATGAAACAGTTATTTAAAATACTCTTGTAGTGATCTTCGATTACAAAAGGTTCTAGTAATTGCACCAAGTAGTGCTTTCGAGTAATCACTAACACACTCGTCAGGTAATGTAATTCCTGTATTCGCCCAATTTGCCATCCAATAATAAATTGTTAACATGTCTTGTTTTTCTGACAACTGTTGACTTATTGGTATAGTTTTGCCATCCACTTCTGTAATAATCTGATATAAAAATATATGTGCTGATTGTATTTTATTTTTTGTTCTTGAAATCGGCAATACTAAAGAGCCTGTAGCATCTACACATTCTACACATATCGTTTTCCAACTGTTGTACTGTTTCGATTTAATAATATGTTCTTGTATAGGTAAGTAGGTAACCAATAATGAACGTAGAATGGATCACATCCTATGTTATGAATAGAACCATTATGTTCGACTTCGTGTTTAAGTGATATTATACTTTGTATTGGATCATTACCTTCTACACCTAACATTTTATCCATATACTGTTGTTTGGCTTTTCTAAGTACAGGACTTTCATATAAATTAGGTGGTTCTAAATCTCCGTAATCCATTGATTGATCAGCTACAGTCTGTCGCCATTTGTATGAACCATTATTTATTAACTGTTTACTAACTACACTGCGTTTTGGTTCCCGTAAAAATCGTTTTTTAGTATGTTCTATATCCATTGTGTTTTTAGTTAAAATACTTAGAGTGACATCTTCTCCAGGTTTTGGTACATTTATTACATCACCAAATATCACAGCACGGCAACTATGATCAGTACATCTACCCTTAAATGAAATGTAAGAAACATTTGAGAACTTTGACAAAACATTATGATATTTTATAGCATAAGAACATGGTAATCCATATTGATTGGAGAACGAATCCAAAAATAAATCTACCCATCCTTTTTGTAATTTCCAAACTTGTCGTGTTCCTTTCAATGTGTTTTTGACTCGTAGTAATTTACTTTGTGGTTTAATTTTTGAGTAACTTGAGTAAGGTATAATAACTTTATAGCTAACTGAGGGTCTTTCACCCCGTTCCACTTGTTTTAAAGAGAATGATGGTCCTAAATATTAAATAACAAGAGAATACAATTTATTATTTATTTATTTACCTATTTTAAATTTAAATTTATTTTAATTGATATGGGTAAATTTGGTAGGGTGATCCTTAAATATAATTAATATTTTTTTTTTTTGCGGCACCAATCTATTCTTTGTTAATACCCAATTTGAAGAGTTTGAAATAAATCGTTTAATTTTAAACCACATCCTAGGGCACTAGAAGTTCAGTTATTTTGTAATCTTTTACAAAAATCTCTAAAAGTTGGAATAAAACTTTTTTTTCAAACCAAAAAACATTCAACTTTAAATATTGAGTAGCAAATTGTATGAAGAATGAAGATTAAAAAAATTCCACTGTTGACATTATTTTAAAATATATTATCGAATATCGATATAGGTAGTTAGTAGTTACAAGTGTGATCAAAAAATAAGTATACTCAAAGAAATCTGGCTGAATGGTTTTTATTGTTTTTTATTAATACTAGTCAGTTAAACTGTTGAATATATTATATTAATACTTTAAATTACATAGGTATGTAAAAAATAGGTAATTGAATATTTAATTGTCTATTATAAAGTTTAAAAAGTGAGTACCTAAGTGCTAAGTGGGTGTCGATCTGCAGTAGGTACAGTAGGTGACAACCCAGACAGCAAAACTGAAACATTGATATTTTGGAAATATTTTACCTAAATTAACACTAGAATATTTTATAATTTATTTTATAATTATATTTTAAGAATGTTTCATTCATTATATTTGATATATAATATTGTAATTACTTTTGGGCTAAATTAAAAATATAATATTTCAACTTTAACTTTGTGGAACTATTCTGAAAAAATTTAAATCGGAATTTAAAATAATATTTTCATTGACAAATTATGATAATATTACAGTACAGTTAATTTCAAAACATTTTAATATTAACTTTGTGATACTATTCTGAAAAAATTTAAATCGGAATTTAAAATAATATTTTCATTGACAAATTATGATAATATTACAGTACAGTTAATTTCAAAACATTTTAATATTAACTTTGTGATACTATTCTGAAAAAATTTAAATAGGAATTTAAAATAATATTTTCATTGACAAATTATGATAATATTGCAGTCCAATTAATTTAAAAACATTTTAATTTTAACTTAATTAGAGCTATAGTATTCTGAAAATACATAAATTCTAATTCAAAATAATATATATGCGATGATATAGCATATACCTATATTATATTATATATATAATATTATATACGTATATACAGGTTTCAAAAATGTTTCACCTGAAGTAAATAGGTTAGCTAGGTATATTATATTTATATATATATATATAGGTATAGCCGGTATAGGCTATAATAATAGGCGTCGTCGTACATTATATTAATATATTATTATATTTAAGTAATATGCGATGAATAAAATCAGGAGTACGACACGAGTTTGCGGGTTATTCACAGAAACTATATATATATATATAATATATATATATGTATACATATATATTATATTTAGGTAGTATACTTAACTGATTTTGGTAAGATAATATATCATCCTCAATAATATGTGCGTGTAATTTGGTCAAACTATAATAAAATATAGAATAGTTTTCATCTAAATATTTTATATTAATGACCACTATATTTTTTTATTGCAAATTTTAATTAGTTTAAAGGGTATAAATAAAAATAAGTATAATAAAAAATATTATATACTTACTAAGATAACGTAGGTATATATTGCGGATAGCAACGTATAATAATAGTGTTAGCAACTTTTGTTTAGTGTGGATTTTTATACCACTTTTACTATAATTTATAACGTTCGATTAGACGTTGCAAAAAATTTAAATAATTGTAAGTATTTTTAAACTGAATACAAATAGGTTTTTTATAAGTTATGTTCACATATAATATTATTATATTGCATTGGTATAGGTATATATAATATACAACTATATATTATATATATATATATATATATATAATGAATTAATAATAGGTAGTATAGTTATCGCATCTGTGTTCGGTCGTTGTTTTGTTGATAAAATAATATATATAATAATGCCTAATAATTTATTTATTAAAAACTAAAAACTTTATTTTTGGCCTCTAAAATTTGTGAAAATTTCAGTTTAAATGTTACGTACCTACTGTACGATTATTATACCACTCGTATCTATTATTATTTATTTATAAGTGTACGAATATGTGGATTTGACATAATTTCTTAAATTTATTTTTAACATTGATTATGGAATTATGGAGTCGTATATAATATATTCTATTAGAGATATAATATAATGTTACGTCAAAAGCAATAACAGTAAGCTTTTCATTGTCTGTCATTAGTCATTACCAGGGCTCGGGACTTTATGTGCTTAAAATCTTAAAAATATGCACATACATATGCACCAAAAAATATCAAAATATGCGCTTTAATATGCATTTATTTTTAATTAAAAAATACATACTTATTCAAATTTAATTTTTAAAAAACATATATTGTACATATTACTAAAAATTTATATTTTAAACATATTATATTACTAAAAAAAAATGTCTAACTTGACACGATAACGATCGTAGTCCGTCGATCACTGTGTACTGGCAAACAGAATAATACTGTAAAAGACAGATTAAATAAAAATAATATTGTCTTCAGAGCTAAAAATAAAATGGGTTCCCCGTAACACTATTGATTATCGCTTCATCGGTATTATTGCTGACAAAATCATGTAGGTAAAATTGATTTAAGAGTAAATAATCAAAGATTATTTTAAAATATGCAATAAAAATCAATAAATCTTTAAAATATGCAATAAAAATCAATAAATCTTAAAAATATGCATTTGAAGAAAAAAAATCCAAAATATGCAAACATATGCACAATAAACTTTTAAACTTTAACTCCAAACACCACCACACAATTTTGTACCGGATCAGATTTATTCTATTTACTTCCCGAACAAATATGCAAATGCATAAAGTCCCGAGCCTTGGTCATTACTCATCATTAGTCATTAAAGTTTCTGATATTCGACTGCATAAATATAAGAACATAGAAAATAATTATAAGATTATTATTATCTTCACGCGTCGTCGTTGTTATCGTCGCTCGTCGCTCGTTACCGTCGCCGCCGCCGCCGTCGTCATCGTACGTTATCGCCGACTGCACGTCTCGACTCTACTATTCCAGTGAAAACTTATTTTACGGCTAAAAATAGTTATAAACAAAATCCAATCACATCATTGGTTCGGACATTTGGCCGAGTGGCGAGTACATCAGTACATGACGCTGTCATGATTTGAGTTATCATTTATGCAATACCTACGCTTATACGCTTATAAGTTATAATATTGTGACTTCTGTTTCCGTGTTCCGTCGTTTCTGACCCGTCGTTACTTTCAACTTTGCATTTTGCCGTTATTGCCTACCGTCTCTTTTATTTAAATATTTAATTGTGTGCTACTGCCTACTGGTGGTTCGTCTCAACTCTCATTATACAACTACAATATTGTGCGTCTTTTTAAAAGTAAGTACCCGTTTTAAGTATTTGTATTTAGTAGGTACCTAGGTGGCTAGAACACTAGGTAGTTCTCCACCATTATAGGTAGGTACATAATAATAACTAAATAATGGTATCTTTTAAGACAGTGTTTCCCAAAGGCTGTCGTGAAATTTTGGATTTTTAATTTAAACATCGTGAGTGCCGTGATTTATAAAAATTAATTTTAATGTGATGGGTATGCGCTCTACCGCTCGTTTTTATGCTTCATATTATATGCGATCTATTATAAGTGCCATATTATATTTACCTACCTAATTAAAATATGAATAAATACGAATACCTAAATGTAAAAATAATAATATAAATTTAGGTAATGATAGTAAAATAACAAATATTTAGAATATAGGTATGTGTAAAACCTAGTAAAACATAATTTCATTATTGGTACCTACCTAGCTAGTCAAACAATCAACACAAATACATAAATTGCACATTATTTTTTACTTATTAACATTACCTAAGTAAAACGTTTTATTATTATTTTATAAAAACTAACTAAAATAATGACGTTGATAAAATAGGTATTAGAGTTAAATAATTTATTTTGTTGACTGTGTAAATTATATGACTTGGTATTTGATACTTACATGGGATAGGTTAGATGGTAGATTATGACTATAATAGCTATAATACTATAATATTTTATATTTTTCTATGATAATAGTATGCAGTAGACTGTTTATGACTAGCTAGGTACAATAAGAATACTAAAAAATTATTTTATTTCAAAATAATATTTTTTACCTATTTTTAGTAAAATTTTTTTAATTATTTCATTGAACAATATAAAATATTCTAATTAGTTATGTCGCCAGTTTTAGTTAAAATATAACTTTCAATATTAGTTTATATATTTAATTTCAATTGTTTTAAATTAAGTGATTTTTTTATATTGTATTCTTTTGGTTTTATTGTAATAATACTAACAATTATGTTGTTTTGATAGTATTGTTTGCTGTGGTAAATCTTTATATGAATTAAAATGTTCCTGATTATAAATTTCCATGTATATATTTGTTAATTGTTGTCATGTTTTTTCATGTTTTCGAATTTTAGACTTGGGCTCTCTTTTTCATGTATCCAATTTTCAATACTAAAAGCACTGAAGTTGTCAAGAGGTCTCCTGTGGTTCATTATATAATATAAATATATATAATTATATATAAGTTGTATAGGTAGGAACCTAGCTAATATAAAAATACACATTTTTAAATATTATATAATAATATAGGTATCCTGTGCCTGATTAATAATCAGTTTAATAATATATTATCAATTACCTACTCAAGATGATTAAAAGTAATCGTTCTAAACGGCGTAAGACTCAAGAAGAATTAAGAACAATATATAATATTTATTCCAATACCAATAATAACACATATGTAAGGGAAAACAATGATAATATGTATTCTACTAATCCAGAATCCCTTCAGATACCACTTTGTGAAACAGACAATTTATCTTCTTTACAGTTACCATCTAACAACCAACATTTTAATTGTATTCAGCAAGTAACTAACTATTCTTCTACATCTCCAAATGAATCAATTAATAATATATCAGCTGTATATTTGGAAAATAATCAAAATAGCCATTCATTTAGGGAGGAATTAAATAGTTGGGCTGTTCAGTGCAATGTTCCTCATGCTAATGAAGCAACACAAAAATATTAATACCACAGATCTTCCACTTGATAGTCGTACATTATTAAAAACCCCACGCTCAATTAGTATAAATAATAATGTCCGTAGTCGTAGTGTTCACCCGGGGCAATACTCTCATTTTGGACTAACAGCAGGAATCTTAAGATATGCATTGCCAAGTTTATCTGAAATTAAAATTTCAATTGGTATTGATGGTTTACCTTTGGCTAAAAGTAGCAACGCCCAATTGTGGCCCATTTTGGCTTATATTATTGATATGCCAAAATTTGTTTTTCCTGTGGGCATCTATTATGGAAATTCAAAACCTAATAATAGTGATGATTTTTTAGCTGACTTTATTTCTGAAGCCACAAACCTTTTAAAAAATGGTATCATAATAAATAATGTTTCTAAAAAAGTTACAATTAATATGTTTGTTTGTGATGCCCCTGCAAAATCGTTTATTCTAAAAATCAAAGGACACTCCGGATTTTCCTCTTGTACCCGGTGTATTCAAGAAGGAGAATACTATCAAAATCGTGTATGTTTTCCTTACTCAGAACTAAAATGTATAGAAAGAACACATAATGGTTATATTAATATGGCATATGAAGAGTATCACATTGGACTGACTACATCACGACTTGTTGAACTACCCGGAATAGATTTAGTGCATACATTTCCACTTGACTATATGCACCTTGTGCGTTTTGGTGTTGTTCGTAAACTCATATTACTTTGGTTACATAAAGGACCTAAGCATACTCGTCTTCCTGGGCTTACTGTTAAAAAATTAAGTGCATCATTATTGGCTGTAAAATCATTCATACCTTCGGATTTTGTTAGAAAGACAAGGGATATCCAGGAAATTGGTAGATGGAAAGCCACAAAGTTAAGACTTTTTTTACTTTATGTCGGACCAGTTGTATTAAAAAATATAGTTCCTAAAGATGTATATACAAATTTTATGGCATTGCACACTTCAATGGTCATACTGCTGAGTCCAAACCTTCAAAGCTATGTTAATTATGCTAAAGATTTATTAGAATATTTTGTGAAGACTTTTCAATTTATTTATGGCCAAGAACATGTTTCTCATAATGTCCATGGCCTTCTACATATATGCGAAGACTATAAGTATTTTGGACCTCTTGACAACTGCAGCGCTTTTACTTTTGAAAATTACATGAAAGAGCTTAAATCTAAAATTCGGAAACATGAGAAACCATTGCAACAATTAACAAATAGATATACAGAAATTTATAATCAGGAGCATTTTAATTCATCTAATGATTTACCACAGCAAACAATA
>JANEHU010004404.1:0-16484 GCA_027563435.1 Nasonovia ribisnigri
CTATGGTCAATAACAGTAGTGTTATAACAATGTATATGGACAACCAGTAACTATAATATAGTATAAGTTTTAAAAAATAAATTACAAAACTGAATACATTTTATTTTTATTATCCGTATCGCATACCTATAAACGCTTATAATACGTTATGTTTGTAACTATTATTTATTATTATTATTTTTTTTTTAAAAAACTATTAATATATTAATTCTTAGTACCAGTAAGATTATTTTTCGAATTATAAAATAAATGAAATAGATAGGTACTTACATAGATAGCTGTACTGTTTAAGTTTTTTTAAAATGATTGTGATAGTGAATGCTTGTTGTTGATGTGGGAGCTGAACTGATATCGTACGTTTTGATGGTTGATGACTGCTGCTTGTTGTTGCTGGTAGAAAACATAAGCTGAACTGATACCGTTTGACTGAAAAATTCTGTGTTATATAGTCGAGAATGTTCTCCTACTTTCCTACTCAAGCAAAGTCGAGTAACATGCTAATGGAATATCGATTTGAAAAACAGCTAAACAGCTTTTTTAGTAATAACATTATCGATATTTATAGAAAGGTATGTACTGGTTTAGAACGTTGTCGGAACATTCATTTTTTTAAAAAAATAGCTATTATACACGTTAAATGAATAAGGTTAAATATTGGATGTTTGTCAAATAAAACTTGTTAAAGGTTAAATATAGCTCGTTGGCCAAAAACAACTGGTTAGAGATTGTATTTTAGAAATTGGCTAAATGAAACTGGTGAGAGGTAAGTGAAGGGTGTGCTAAAATTTATATTTTGACCGTTTGCTAAAATAAAACTGCTATTATAAAAACCAGTGAAGGGCGTGCTAAATGTTATATTTTGGCCGAATACAACTGGTTAGAGATCGTATTTTAGAAATTGGCTAAATGAAACTGGTTAGAGGTAAGTGAAGGGTGTGCTAAAATTTATATTTTGACCGTTTGCTAAAATAAAACTGCTATTATAAAAAACAGTGAAGGACGTGACAAATGTTACATTTTGGCCGAATACAACTAATTAGAGATTGTATTTTAGACATTGACTAAATGAAACTGGTGAGAGGCAAGTGAAGGGTGTGCTAAAATTTATATTTTGTCCGTTCGCTAAAATAAAACTGCTATTACAAAGTTGTTATGGTAGTGGAAACATTTTACTATAAAAACCTAGCGTATTGATGATATTATTACAGTCTGCATCCAGAAACGATCCAGTTCAAAAAAAAACACAGCAATTCAACATCAAATATTATGTCGTACCGTACTTCAATAGTAGATTCCGGATCGGAGGTTAGTACATACATTTACTTTAAATAACTAAAGCAAATTGGAGGTCAGTCGTAAAACTACTCAACGCTATGGTTATAATTCGTGGCTGATTGTAACTTATTATTTATTTATTTATTTTTTTGAAGATTGAGTGTAAACCACACATACTTTAAAAAAACCATTTAAAAAAAAGTTATGCTCCAAAAGTTTATGTTTTTATAGGAAGAACATTTCGATGTATTATCAGCTGGTACTGGTAGTAAAAATAAGCCGACGACGTCCAAAAATAAGAATAGTTTGAAACGAGGAGCAGACAAGGTAGCACTTGATAAAAAAAATAAGAAAAAGCCAGCGAAAATAGTAATATAAATAAAAAATGTATAATAATAATATAAACTATTAATTATTTTTGTATAGAATATGTCGTATAGAGAGAGTGTGGGTGATCTTTTGAGATCGGAAGAATTTGAGGAGGAAATTGAGAATTCTTTAACTTTCCGGCATGGTGATGGAGTTATTACCATAAAAACTCCATTTGAAGAAACACCTACTGACTATTGGACGTTAAGTCATTTCAAAAGCGCAACCATCGCAAACGTGGCTACGAAAGATCGGTAAGTACTAAACATTTTGTTTTTTTTTTAAAAATTGAAAAAAAAAAAAATATTGATATATCAAAAAATAGTTTAACTCAGTTTTATATTCATAAAAAACATTTTTTATAAATTTTTTTTCGTTTTTTTATTCTATACTTAAATTTATAGACTGAGTTAGATAAGATATGTTTAATGTTTATACTGAAATAGGTAACAGATAATATATGACTCTATTATAAATAATGAATTTATGTTTTAGATGGAAGTATTCTGAAGCTACTATAAGATTGAATACTTCAGATAAAACAAAGGACCAGGCAATACATTCCAGCTTGAACAAAACAATGCAAGTTATATTTGATACAGTGTTGACCGATCCTGCGCGTCGCACCATCAAAAGTAAAACAACAATTTAATTATTGTATAAAAAAATATAATTTGTTATTTAAATAAAAAAAAACAATAATTAAACATATGCATTTGATTATTTCATACTATTAGATCTTGTAATATCATGTCAGACATTGCGTTAAAATGAAATTGTAATGTTTCATATAAAAATGATGTGTCATCGTTTTGTAGATGAGAATAATAATTAAAGTCATAGTTTTGAATATATTGGTTTGTGAATTCGTTCCTCTGGCAACTGATGGGCAGACCGCGGACATCATTTTTAATTAGTTCGTAAGCTGCATCAAATGTAGCCTGAAAACTTGGTAGACGTTTCTGTTTTTCTGCGATATAAAGGTCTACACAATGTTGAAGCTGTTTAAGTCTACAGAAATCTATATGTGATAAAGTAATATAATCATCATTTACATGTAAAGTTATTGAACTCTGCTTTACATTAATTGAATATGTAAAGTTATCAGTTATTTTCACGCGTCTACACCTGATATGTAAATTATCAGTAATTGAAATATAATTAGATTCAGACATGAGGGTACACCATTGTTCCAAATTTAATGTAATGATTTTTTTCGTTAACTTGCACTCTAATAACACAATAATCGAAATTTGTTTGTTAATTAATAGTCCGACTGTAACACTTTTCTTTCCAAATGGCCGTACGTCGAAAACCGATTTTGATACAATTATCGGTAGACTCATCATTAATTAAAGTATCTTGATGGTTATGTTTTATTTTTTTATTTTTTTTTTTAAAATGCTTAAAAAATCTTTTAAACTATAAACGTAATTATTTTTTTTTTTGAAAAAAACGTGATATAATATAACCGTCGGGAACCAAACTTTAAACTGAGATTATTTTCCTTTACATACATATTATATACTAAACCTGATGGATAAAAAAAAAAAAAAAATAAAAAAAATGTGAACGTACAGCATAGTCGGCTACTGCATGTAGTGGAGGGGAGAATTACATATACTTACTATTACCTGCTACCTGAAAACATTTAAATTAACACCACACGCTCTAACCCACTAGGCTATACGTTCACGAGATATTAAATCAAATATTAGTACATATAAGTAGTTATGGAAATCAATATTTCTTTTTTACTTATTATAACATAAAAAAACATGAATTAGCAAACTGTATCATATGACCCAGTTTCACAATTACAAATATTTTCGGTTTTACAATATTTACTTAATACGTTTTGAACAAACTGATTACCCTTCATTAATAACACATATAAACATCTTGGGCTGAATCTGCAATGTTCAAATCATGGATCGTCCAGCCTTTCCCAATTATGAAGAATAATTCCACAGCAAAAGCATTCAACGATGTCTTCCACTCCTGAATATTTTAAACCGCATTCAGATAATGAATATTTATTTTGTGTAGTATTTGAAGGGAATAATTTGAATGTTTTAAATCTTGATGAAAATGAAGAAAATTCTGGATGAACCATGGTAGGATATACCAGGGGGACATGCCCGACCAAGTGCTGGAGGAATTTTGGAGGGCAAAACTACCGGCAGCGGTTCGCACCGTCATCGCGGGAGTGCGAGCCAGTCAAGATGTTCTGGCCGAGCGCGCAGATCGCGTCATGGAGGCAGCTCAAAGCGCGGAGATCTCCGCCACCCAAACAACGTCACGTTGGCGCTGCGCTGCCGTTTTCCCGATCCAAGAGCCGGACGGAGCCACGACGCGCGAGGTCGTACCGGTCACCAGCCACGACGCCAGTGACGCGCGTATCAAGGCGCTGGAGGCCACGGTCCACGCGCTCGCCGCCCAGGTCACAGCGTTGACGTCAGGCTTTCCTCCCGGCAACAATACGCGGGCCATAGCTACGTCACAGCCGCCGCAACCTCAACCGCGCATTAACGCGCCCGTCGGGTGGTGCTACTACCACGCGCGTTACGGTGCGGACGCACGTAAGTGTCGCGACCCGTGTACGTACGCGCCCACGCAGAAAAATCTGTGAGGCGGCGGTGTTCGACCGACACCTCGCCGCACCAAAAAAATACCGACTATTCGTCAGCGACCTGCGATCCGGACAACGATATCTCATAGACTCCGGCGCAGAAGTTTCGGTGTTTCCGCACCCGCCTAATTTAACAACATCCAAAACGAGTACCGATGTCAAACTCGTTGCCGCCAACGGCACACAAATCAAAACCTACGGGCCAAAACAACTACATCTTGACCTCGGTTTCAAACGACTATTTTTCTGGACTTTCGAAATGGCCGACGTTTCCCGACCGATTATCGGAGCCGATTTCCTGCACTACTACGGTCTACTCATCGATATACGTCGAAATCGCCTCGTCGACCTCGCGGTAAACAGTTCAGTGAAAATCTCGCCCGCTACCGTTTCGCCGCGTACCGCGATTTGTGCCGTCGCCATACCGTCGAAGTGGACCGCCATACTACTAGACTATCCCGAAGTCACGCGTGAACAGGGTTGCCAGGTCTGGGGAAATTTCCTCAATCTGGGGAAATATTAAAGCTTAGATTGGGCTTGGAGAAAATTCTGGGGAATTGAAATAATTTGAGGAATTTTTGATATAAAGTGGGTAAATTTAGTCATTTAAAATATTATGTATTATTTTTATATAATTTTTCTGTCTGCCGAACGTATTGGAAAATAATAATCATTTTTGTCATAAATAAAATAAAAAAAAACTATGATAAAGATTATTATTATTACTAATAATTCATAATCATTCTAAAAATAACAATTCTATTTAATATTTTAATACTTTTTTTTTTTAATTTGTGGAGCTAGTGATATGGCAATATGGACTATTATATTATTATAATATTACACATTAATTAAATCTACATTTCATTTTGTTGTTGTTCATACGTACATTTGTTCTTTGTTGTTTACTTGTCTATGGTTCATACTAGTTGCGTTTGTGAACTTCTACTGTGTTTAGTGTATTTTCAATTATTCAATAATAAGTTTAAATATGTCAAGTGATGACAGTAATGACACAGATAGAGAACAACAACAACCTCACATGGTAAAACGGAGGAAAAAATCATACCAGCATAAATTTTGTGCTAGTTGGCTGAAATTACCAGAGTTTAAATCTTGGTTGACTGAAAGCAAGAAGGGTTCGACATTTTATCATTGTAAAGTTTGCCAAAAGGATCACACAGGAGGTATTTCAGCCGTACGGAAACATTCCAACTCGAAAAAACACATTCAAGGTATGAAATCGATAATGAATGTTCTGCCAATTAACCAAGTAATTCAAAATAGCCGCACTGTGAATTTGGATAATCTAACTAAAGAAGCTGCCATACGGGTAAGCATGTTTATAACAGAACACAATATATCGCTAAGGACTTCTGATCATTTGGTTCAACTGATTAAAGTTCTATGTCCCGAGTCTGAAACTATTAAAGCATTAACTTGTAATCGTACAAAGGCTACAAGTATTGTCACTAATGTGATTGGCAAATATAATTATGATGATGTATTAAGAAGAATGGCTGTTCAAAAATTCTCTTTATTGATAGATGAATCAACCGATAAAGGTTCAACTAAGCACTTAGCTGTAGTTGTGCGAATGGTAGATAATTTGAGTTTAAAAGTCAGAGATGAATTTGTGTCTTTAATACCTGTCTCTGATGCAACGGCACAAAATATTTTTGATGCTTTAATAAGTTTTTTTACCAGCAATAACATTCCTTTTAAAACAAATTTAATAGGATTTGCATCAGATGGAGCTAACGCAATGTTTGGACATAAACATTCGGTAAAAACCTTATTAGAAAGTGCTATAAGTGATTTGTTTGTCATGAAATGTATGTGTCATTCCCTAGCTCTTTGCGCCTCATATTCTTGTGAGAAAATACCGAATGATGTTGAAGACTTGGTACGTGGAGTTTATACGTATATGAAATATAGTTATAAGAGACAGTGTGAATTTTCTGAGTTTCAGTGTTTTGTTGAAACAAAACCCAAAAAATTATTACAACCGAGTCAAACAAGATGGCTATCTCTTTTGTCTTGTGTAAAAAGAGTAATTGAACAATACCCAGCACTTGTACTTTATTTTCAAGGGCAGTATCTTATAGATAATAAGGCAAATGAAATTTATTCCAAATTATCTGATCCAATATATAAATTATATTTATATTTTTTAGAATATTGTTTACCTATCTTAAATAATTTAACTTTAGAATTTCAATCACAGAAACCTAAAATACATACTCTGTATTCTAAAATGGAATCTGCATATAAAACTATATTAGAATGTTATATCGATGAAAGTTATTTAAAGAACAATGATATATCTGTAGTACAGTATAGAAATCCAGCTCATTATGTTTCCCAAGATAAGATATATTTAGGAGATAAATGTACCGCAGAATTAATTACCGCACATATTTCCCAAAAAAATAAAGGTATTTTTATAAATAATTGCTTGAATTTTTATGTTGAATGTAGCACACAAATATATAAGCGTTTCCCATTTAACAGTGACCATGTCAAGTGTCTTAAATATATGTCATTTATTGATCCTAAAAATTTAAAGAATGTAATTAGCATTACTCCTGTCATGACATTTTTCAAAGAACAGTTTAAAAATTAGGGATCAAAATTTCGGAAAATTTCCGGAAAAATTCGGGAAAATTTCGGAAAAAAACAGTTTTTTTCCCAGAGCCCCGGAAAATATTGAAAAATTGGGAAATATTCAAATTATATATTTCCGAAAAAAACCGAAGTTTTCGGAAAATTAAAAAAAAAGTATATTTCGGAAAATTTCCGAACAGACTCAAAGAAAATATGGAAAATTTAGAGAAAATTAAAATAATATATTTTACGCTTAAAATTATTTTAAAGTATATTTAAAGTCCAGTATTAACATTCAACGACCCAACGGTATTATCATTTATCATTTATCAATTATCATTTATCAATACTGCGCGCGACGTAGTGCGTAGTGCGTACGATCGGTTATCATAAATTACTGTACTATATTATTGGATATTTGTTGATTGATCTAAAAATAACATTACCCACATTACCCATTATATGTATTTTAGTATTTATGTCATAATCTTTGAAGTCTGTAATTTTCCAAATAACGTTAGAGTGTTAGACCTTAGACCATCATCATTAGAAGTTAGAACGTATTTACTATTTATTATTATTTTTATATTTTTAATATAAACATTAAACAATAAAAAAATATACTGAAATACGTAACAATTAGTGACGTACGATTAAAATTGAAGACATTGGTGGGATACAGGCAACAGTTATCACTTATCATCCATACAATTTGACAATATTGATATTTGGTAATTGGTAGTTGGTACTATTCGACCGAATAGTAGTATTGCACTATTGCACTATTGTAGTATAATAAATTAATAAATATAATAATAAAGTATAAACAATAATTATTGTCGTCGACCGTCGCGTCATGTAACTAAAATAAAAATAAATACAACACTGATTTAGATTTGATAAGAAACTTAGAATCAATAGAAACGTTACTTATTACTTATTAGTTATTAGTGTTAATAGTGTTATTACCTACAAGCTACAACTCAATACCTACTTAATATTTGTTTAATTTTGATTTTTGTTAATGTTAAGTGGTTAAGTAACTTAAGTCATTACTTTTATTTATTGCTATTACCACAGCCTTAGAATATCAATTCTTTATTTAAAAAATAGGTAAGTACTAAGTAATATTACTAATATTTATAATTAGGTAATACCTACAGTATTTGACATTTGTGTTTTTGTTACCTATTGATATTTAAATTTTTTTGTGATTGTACTATTTTACATTTACTATTTACTATGGTCTGTGCGACTGTGCTCACTATTCATAAATACATTATGCTAATGTTGAAACTAGAATTACCTAACCTAATGTATATGATATAGGTACCTACCTATAAATTATAATAAAATTTCAAATTAGTTAATCAATATCTGTTTTCAGGAGGTTTTTCAGTTTCCCTAAACATTTAAAATGAGACCATTATGTTCAATTTGGGATTTGTTTGACAAACATGAAAATAAATCGGTGAAATGTAAATTTTGTGCATTTGAGTACAAGTTTTCTAATGCCACTAGGATGAAACAACATATTTCTTTTCAATGCAAAACATGTCCACTAGATATTAAGCAGAAAATATCTGAAAATTTACCTCAGTCTGCTAAGAGAAATAATTTATCAGAATCAGTAAGGTATACAAATGATACGGATACACCTGATGAAGTTCAAATGTTAGAGACAACAACAACTGTAAGTATTCCTCTAGGTTCATACAATTGATAACAATATAACTAAAACAATTTAATCATTTTTTATTTTATTTGTTAATGTCAAGAACATTTTTTTATTCACACATTTTATACATTTTGATGAGTAATGACTACAATTCAATTAACAAAATACTTATCAATTATCTCTTAAAAGTTAAAGCTGTTAAAAGTTAAAATAATCCAGCAATAGGTGTAAAAGTAAAAGTTAAAACTATAAACATTTAGTGTTATAATTTATGGACATTAATTAGTAATTAAAAATAATTTATTAAACACAATTGTTTAACTATTTTCCAATGATAAGTAAATCATTGGTAATTTATTATAATTACTAGAAAGCATATTATTAGGAATACCTAACTACCTAAGTACTTATTAAAATTGTTTTTTTTATATTATTTTTTCTAAACAAGGTCAAAGTTAATCTAAAATAGTGAAATGTACTATAATATTATTCTTTATTTACTTTTATTTATGTTTTAGGATAAAAACACAAACCATTCATCTCATATTGTGGCTTCTACATCAAACTTTGATGTAATTCAATCAGAACTTCAAGGACCATCTGTGAAATTTAAGACACAAAAGATAACTTCATTTTTCGATCGAATTACAGTAGAAGAACAAAGTGAATTAGAAATAAATATGGCTAAAGCTGTATACCATTCAGGTATGGCTTTATCTGCTTTTGAAACACCATATTGGAAAACTTTTTTCCAGAGTATTAGGCCAAAATTTGTAGTTCCGTCTCCATACAAGCTAAGTAACACTTTGTTAAATGCTGAGTATAAGAGAGTAATGGATGATGTGAATAATAAAATTAATAAAGCGACATGTCTAGCATTACTTACTGATGGGTGGACAAACATAACAGGAGACGGTGTAATTAATTTTGTTATTACTACACCTGAACCTGTGTTCTATAAGAGCATAATACCAGGCCAAGAAAGAGAGACATCTGAATATATTAAAACACAAATTGCAAATGTTCTTGATGAAGTTGGACAAGAAAAATTCTTTCTTATATGTACTGACAACGCAGCAGCAATGAAAGGAGCATGGGCAAAATTAAAGGAAATCGAAAAATATAAACACATATATTCAGTTGGTTGCTTGGCGCATGGTTTAAATTTGTTATTTAAGGACTTATGTGCTATTCCTACTATAAGTAAGCTACTTTTACAAGTTAAAAAAATAGTAAAGAATTTCAAAAATACTCACATTTTACATAGTACATTTAAAAACATTCAAAAAAAAATCTACGGTAACACTTCAGTAACAACATTAAAGTTACCTAGTAACACTAGATGGGCTGGTGGTATTTTAATGATGGAAAGTGTGAAAAAAAATCAGCAAGCTCTGAAAGAAACAAGTGTAGCAGTTGGATTAGAAAGAACTATAGATAAAGAAGTGAAACAATGTATCCTAGATGATGATTTATTTTGGCCACAAGTAGATTCGATTTTGTCAATTTTGTCACCCATATCAGTTGGAATTACAGCTGCGGAATCAGACGAAACTAGACTTTCTGATGCACATGAAATTTTTACAAAAATTGAGAGTAAATTATTTGAACATTTAGGAATGTGCTGTTTAAATTCTGTTGAGATTAAAACAATTAAAACTGTATTTAAAAGCCGTAAAGCTTTTTGCATATATCCAATACACTGTGCAGCAAATCTAATTGACCCAAGATATAAGGGAAAAAATTTAACTGCTGTAGAAGTGTCAGAAGCAATTCATATAATTATCTGTATTGCAGATTGGTTAAAAATTGACCATGGACATATTTTGAGTTGTTTGGCTGAATACCGTACAAATACTGGTTTTTTTGGATTAATTAATAATATTAACTTGACTTGTCCTCCAGCAATATGGTGGCAAGGGATCGCGTCAAATGAACCACTCTGTCCAATTGCATCAAGATTGTTAAGTGTACCTTGTTCATCAGCTGCCTGTGAACGAAATTGGTCGAGTTTTGGTTTAATCCATACAAAGTTGAGAAACAAACTTCTATCAGGTAGGGTAGAAAAATTAGTAGCCATAAGATCTAATTTGAATATTAGTCAGAGAGTTCAGACCAAGAAAAAAATTCATAAGTCAATGTTAACTCCAATTGTTGAGAAAGAAAACGAAGAAGACATAGATTATTCAACTGATTGTTCATTAGAATCAAGTGAATCAACTGATTCTGTTGATAAACTATATAGTCTAGCTCTAGCATCTAGTTCTTAAATGTTAAAACATTGTAAACTATTACATTTTCTCTTTTAACTCCATTATATATATCTTAATCCTTTATAATGTATTTCTAAATTCTAAACGCCGCATAACTTCTTTTACTTATTATATTTGGATATTCGGTTGTCATTTCAGTTATTAAACTTCATAAATGTTTAAATATTTTTCATATTTATGTTATTAATTTTTAATTTTCTAAGTTATTATTTCCTGTTATAAGTTAATTAGTTATTAGTTATTACCTATTAAATGTTTTAATATTTTATATTATGTACTTAACTCTTAAGATTGAAGACTGAGTTTACACAAAGTGAGTGTTATTATTTTAAAAAATAAAAACTAATTCAAACTATGAACAAAGTTGTTAATTTAATTTATTCAGGACATTTTTTATATTGAACTCAAAAGTTCTGAGAATATGTTATTAGTTTATTACGAATAACGGAATAAATAGTTATAACTTATAACTTAGTATTACTTACATAATGATAATAAATAAAAGATATAATATTTTAATATAACCTGAAAGTACCTATAGAATCCTCAAATTCATCCGTTGTGATGAATTAATGCATTATCAATTGAGAATTATCTTTATTCTAATTTAATTTGATAGTTTCCATTTGTTTCCAATGATTTCCATGATTTTTTTATCTTTATTCTTTTCAATTATTAAGAGAAAAAATATTTTATTTTCCAATTTTTCCGTAAAAAAACCCTGTTTTTTTCGGAAAATCATTTTTTTCTGGAAATTTTAAATATTACCAATTTTTCTCAATTTTTCCGAAAAAAACCCGGTTTTTTTCAGGTTTTTTTCGGAAAAACTTTTTTTTACGGAAATTTTGATCCCTATTAAAAATATTGATTTAAACAGTTTAGATCTTGAATGGAGACTTTTAAGAAATACAAACGTAGATATTTCTTTAGAGATAGAAGATTTTTGGGCTAGTGTTAAACAAATACAAAATGGAAATGGATCAGAAACATTTCCTCTTGTTAATAATTTAGTATTTTATATTTTAACTTTGCCTCATAGCACAGCTGCAGTTGAGCGCATTTCCAGCACTGTTAATTTAAACAAAACTAAATTAAGGAATCGGTTATCTACGGATAAGTTAAAAGGAATTTTACATTCAAAAAACTTATTAAAGGATCAAAGTTGTTTTAATTTTGACATCCCTCCTTCAATGACTAAAACATTTGTATGATTTCTTTTATCTTATTATCATTATTAAATAATATTGTACAGCTGTGTACGTTTTGGTCGTCGTCTGACCGACCAACACGCACACACTATTTTATATCTTATCTTGCTAATTATAATAACGACCCGTCGACGGTTAATCGTTATCGACGAGGCACACAGTTGTTACCTATCCGCGTTTCGGATAACTCGTATGTATTATACTACTATGTAATGTTGAATTTTAATATACACTGCCTTAATAAAATTAATATAATTGTTGTATAAATTATTTTTTTTTTGGCCATCACATTATTTTTAACGCCTACAGTTTCAGAAGTGGGATACGAACGAATGAGTGGATGATGTACGAATGCCTGTGTTAACACGGAATGCGAGTAAACATTGTGCAGTTATTAATGAAGGTACCAAAATGAACGAGACGAATTACAAAAATAAATCGAATGTAAAGAATAATCCGGAAGTAGTTAATCCACAACAAGGGAACGATAAAACGAGTAAAACGGAAGGAATGAATAAAAACCATGAATCTACATCATCTTCGTCAGCGTCACCAGGTTTTCCCGTGAATCCGGTAGATGCAAACACCTTGGTCGACACACTCGTAAGACAAAACAGTATGTTAATGGAATTGTTAAAAGTTCAACAAAACGGCAATCGACCAACGAATGACATAACGATTGCTCCTGACCTGAACAAGTCTATTCCGACATTCAATGGTCTGGGTACGGGTTCGCAAGCTCTCGATTGGATTCAAACTGTAAACGGCGTTGCGAATTTACATCGTTGGCCGGATAATTTCAAACTCCAATCTGTGCGGGCCAATTTAGAAGGTGCGGCTCGACACTGGTTTGCGTCCCGAGAGATAGAACATTGGTTAGATTTCGAAAGACAATTTCATAAAACTTTTGTCGGCGTAGTTATGATGGGCGACCGTTGGAAACAAATGTCGCAGCGCGTCCAGTTACGCAACGAGAACGTACGTGAGTACTACCACGAAAAGGTATATTTATGTCGACAAATTGGTATGTCATTTTACGAAAGTAAAATTCAAATACTAGAAGGTTTATACTCGAAAGAGTTGAGTATGTACTTGCTTGGTCGTAACCACGTGGACGAGGACGATTTATTAAGTGACATGGTAGAATATGAACGACTCGATACGTCCCGTTCTGTACGATTTCGGCAAATATCAAGTACTAAAGAAGCCCTGTTACAAAAATCGGTGACGTCGAATCCAACTAATGCCGTGACAGTTAAAAAGGAGGACATGAAAGTTGCAGTAGGAGAAAAGGGTGCAGTACCGCCGCGTGCATATTGTTTCAATTGTGGCTCAAAAACTCATTTGTCACCGCAGTGCCCAAAACCTAAAGGTACGGTTTCCTAGACGCGACCGGTCGCCGAGACAGGTCGCTGCGACAGTCGCCGTCCGACTGTTAATATGTAATTCCTATTATCTGGTTTCCAACGCACGACTGTTGTCGCGCGACTGAACTTTATCGTGGCGACCGGCGACACTACCGGTCCGAGAGCAGTGTATTGCGACCGATGCGCGCGACCGTCGATTTTTTTTAGTCACAAACCAACTTTTGGGTAGTGAATTTCAATCATCACGTGCATGAATATGGCTAAATTGCATTTTTCGGGAGAAGAAGAAGAACAACTCATCGAATTGGTTCGAAAAAATGTTGAGTTGTTTGATCTGTCACACAACAAATATAAAGATGCAGAACATAAAGATAGTATTTGGTTAGATATTGCTAACACCATCGGGAAATCTGGTATGTAATATTTATCTATAACATAATATATAATCTAGTAATAAGATTAATTTAATACAATACAATGGCGTAGATACAATTTTTTGCCTTGGGAAAGTGTTTTTGTTTCAAATTAACTTAATATAATATTATTACTATTCATAATAATAATATGTACCTTACTCAGGCCCGTATTTAGGGGGGGCACGGGTAGGCAAATGCCTGGAGGCGCCATGTTTCAGGGGCGGCAAAATATTTTAGGGAATATAAAAATGTAATGAAAAAAAAATAACTGCATTTTATTTAATATTTTTGTAGTTTGTATTTTAGAAAAATGTTGTGAATCACTGTCTATAGTAAAGTTGTATTATTGCTACGGACTAAGATATGTAATATAATATATGTATAAATAGTATATTTTAGTCATTTCAATGACTGAACCGATAAGATAAAATACTATGGGTTATCTATGTATATATAATATATAGTAATAATATAGAACCGACCCGTGCACAATTTTAATATCTTATCTTAAGTCTGTATAGTATCCAACTAACTTATTATTATTTTAATATTATTATGTCGTATTTTATATTATTTTAGTTGACGACTGCAAAAAAAAATGGAAGTATATACGCGATTCACACAATCGCTGCAAAAGAAAACTCGGCACCGGGTCTGCAACTTCAGCAAAAAAATGTTTACCTTCAGCAGATCGTGCATCTTTTCTAAATACAGTTCAAAACGAACGGCGGTATCTATACAAATTTTTTTTTAATAAAATGTATCAAAAGCATACTGGGTGATTCTTTTATCAAACAACACTCATTATTTCAAAAAGTAGAAATTTTTTTGAAAATATTTTTTTACATAGTTTCAAGTCGCTTATAAAATAACATTTTTCTTAAAAAATTATATTTTTAAATATTTTTTATCCTTATAATTTGTCTAAAATTTGAATATTTATAACTCATAAACTACTTGCCCCAAATTCGATTTTTATGTATCAAAATACTAAGAAAAATATTCTGCTTTGGAATATATAATTAAAACACTATGTTGTCGTTCAAAAAAGTAAAAAACTTAAAAAATTATAAGGATAAAAAATATTTAAAAATATAATTTTTTAAGAAAAATATTGTTTTATAAGCGACTTGAAACTATGTAAAAAAATATTTTCAAAAAAATTTACACTTTTTGAAATAATGAGTGTTGTTTGATAAAAGAATCACCCGGTATATACCTAATAATATTAATATTA
This sequence comes from Nasonovia ribisnigri, assembly GCA_027563435.1. Classification (NCBI taxonomy): domain Eukaryota; kingdom Metazoa; phylum Arthropoda; class Insecta; order Hemiptera; family Aphididae; genus Nasonovia; species Nasonovia ribisnigri. The sequence goes on from JANEHU010004404.1 coordinate 15,063, forward strand.
ATAATAATAATAAATATTTTCATTAGTTCTACTTGCAACATCATACCACAGAGCGAGGAAGACAATGTCGAAGAAGATGTGGCCATTGATGGAGATTTGGGCGTTTTACCACTCCAGGATAAAGATTCCCCTGTATGTTCCCTAGTAGATAAGCGTGCACGGTCTAAAGTAGACAAGCTATCAGCGTTAGTGACAAAAAGGGCAGAAGAAAGAAACAGGACATTTAAACGAATTGAAGAACAAAATCAACTAATCTTAAATGCAGAAAAACACAAAGATGATGATATCGATTTATTTTTTAAAAGTTTGGCATTAAGTGTTAAAAAACTGCCACAGGCAGCCATAAAAGAAGCCAAACTAAAGGCATTAATTATGGTTAACGAACTTGAGGACAAATATAGTGCAATTTCAGCAACACCTTCAAGTACTTTTTTGCCTATTCAAACTTACAATAACTATGAATATTCTAGTACTAGTTCACCATCATCAATTGCATACAGTATGCCAGATAATCAAAGTACGACCTCACCAGATTTATTTCAACCACAAGCAACAGTTTCCACTTCTTTTTTCAGGTCAAGCGACTTAGGAATACAAAATGACGTACTATTTCACAATGAGTAACATAAACAATAATTAATTTAAATGATAATAAAATAATTAATAATGTAATATTAAAGTAATGATGTAATAATAATAATTTAATAATTAGAAAAAACACAACTTTGTAAAATTAATAAATTGTTAATAAAATAATGTACAAGTTCATTGAAATCATAATCAAATAATAGTATTAGTAAATAATAAATTTAAAATATTGTGTTGTTCTGCCAATTTAATGCTCCTTCATGGTTGAAAAAATGTTTAAATCGATCCCTCACTTCAAATCCTTGCATATTAAAAAATCCTCCTACTCGATTTAATTCCAGCATGTTGCCCGTTGGCAAAGTTTGTTCACAGTCATATTCGTAATGCGGCTGTCTGTTGTCTTCTAAATATCCATCCCTTAACATGTTGTGTAAACAACAAGCTACCCATATTAAGTTGTCACATGTTGTACATTCAATATTAATTGGTTGGTAAAAAACACGGAATACTTGGCTCAATAAACCAAATGCATTTTCAGTGACACGCCTTGCTCTACTTAATCTATAATTAAATATTTTTTTAGAGGCATCTCCCATACTAGATTTTCTAGAATATGGCTTCATTATATTTGGGTGCAAGCGAAATGCTTCATCTCCAATAATAACGTGAGGCACAACAATGTTTGAACCTGGAAGTGAACTTTCTTCAGGGAATCTAAATGACCCATTTAAAATTTGTTGACCAATAAGAGATTTAAGAAAAATGCTACTATCGCCTTCTTTCCCATAAGAGCCAATATCAACAATGACGAATTTATAATTTGCATCAACCATT
>JANEHU010004405.1:0-60031 GCA_027563435.1 Nasonovia ribisnigri
GGGCGGCAAAATATTTTAGGGAATATAAAAATGTAATGAAAAAAAAATAACTGCATTTTATTTAATATTTTTGTAGTTTGTATTTTAGAAAAATGTTGTGAATCACTGTCTATAGTAAAGTTGTATTATTGCTACGGACTAAGATATGTAATATAATATATGTATAAATAGTATATTTTAGTCATTTCAATGACTGAACCGATAAGATAAAATACTATGGGTTATCTATGTATATATAATATATAGTAATAATATAGAACCGACCCGTGCACAATTTTAATATCTTATCTTAAGTCTGTATAGTATCCAACTAACTTATTATTATTTTAATATTATTATGTCGTATTTTATATTATTTTAGTTGACGACTGCAAAAAAAAATGGAAGTATATACGCGATTCACACAATCGCTGCAAAAGAAAACTCGGCACCGGGTCTGCAACTTCAGCAAAAAAATGTTTACCTTCAGCAGATCGTGCATCTTTTCTAAATACAGTTCAAAACGAACGGAGGTATCTATACAAATTTTTTTTTAATAAAATGTATCAAAAGCATACTGGGTGATTCTTTTATCAAACAACACTCATTATTTCAAAAAGTAGAAATTTTTTTGAAAATATTTTTTTACATAGTTTCAAGTCGCTTATAAAATAACATTTTTCTTAAAAAATTATATTTTTAAATATTTTTTATCCTTATAATTTGTCTAAAATTTGAATATTTATAACTCATAAACTACTTGCCCCAAATTCGATTTTTATGTATCAAAATACTAAGAAAAATATTCTGCTTTGGAATATATAATTAAAACACTATGTTGTCGTTCAAAAAAGTAAAAAACTTAAAAAATTATAAGGATAAAAAATATTTAAAAATATAATTTTTTAAGAAAAATATTGTTTTATAAGCGACTTGAAACTATGTAAAAAAATATTTTCAAAAAAATTTACACTTTTTGAAATAATGAGTGTTGTTTGATAAAAGAATCACCCGGTATATACCTAATAATATTAATATTAATAATAATAATAAATATTTTCATTAGTTCTACTTGCAACATCATACCACAGAGCGAGGAAGACAATGTCGAAGAAGATGTGGCCATTGATGGAGATTTGGGCGTTTTACCACTCCAGGATAAAGATTCCCCTGTATGTTCCCTAGTAGATAAGCGTGCACGGTCTAAAGTAGACAAGCTATCAGCGTTAGTGACAAAAAGGGCAGAAGAAAGAAACAGGACATTTAAACGAATTGAAGAACAAAATCAACTAATCTTAAATGCAGAAAAACACAAAGATGATGATATCGATTTATTTTTTAAAAGTTTGGCATTAAGTGTTAAAAAACTGCCACAGGCAGCCATAAAAGAAGCCAAACTAAAGGCATTAATTATGGTTAACGAACTTGAGGACAAATATAGTGCAATTTCAGCAACACCTTCAAGTACTTTTTTGCCTATTCAAACTTACAATAACTATGAATATTCTAGTACTAGTTCACCATCATCAATTGCATACAGTATGCCAGATAATCAAAGTACGACCTCACCAGATTTATTTCAACCACAAGCAACAGTTTCCACTTCTTTTTTCAGGTCAAGCGACTTAGGAATACAAAATGACGTACTATTTCACAATGAGTAACATAAACAATAATTAATTTAAATGATAATAAAATAATTAATAATGTAATATTAAAGTAATGATGTAATAATAATAATTTAATAATTAGAAAAAACACAACTTTGTAAAATTAATAAATTGTTAATAAAATAATGTACAAGTTCATTGAAATCATAATCAAATAATAGTATTAGTAAATAATAAATTTAAAATATTGTGTTGTTCTGCCAATTTAATGCTCCTTCATGGTTGAAAAAATGTTTAAATCGATCCCTCACTTCAAATCCTTGCATATTAAAAAATCCTCCTACTCGATTTAATTCCAGCATGTTGCCCGTTGGCAAAGTTTGTTCACAGTCATATTCGTAATGCGGCTGTCTGTTGTCTTCTAAATATCCATCCCTTAACATGTTGTGTAAACAACAAGCTACCCATATTAAGTTGTCACATGTTGTACATTCAATATTAATTGGTTGGTAAAAAACACGGAATACTTGGCTCAATAAACCAAATGCATTTTCAGTGACACGCCTTGCTCTACTTAATCTATAATTAAATATTTTTTTAGAGGCATCTCCCATACTAGATTTTCTAGAATATGGCTTCATTATATTTGGGTGCAAGCGAAATGCTTCATCTCCAATAATAACGTGAGGCACAACAATGTTTGAACCTGGAAGTGAACTTTCTTCAGGGAATCTAAATGACCCATTTAAAATTTGTTGACCAATAAGAGATTTAAGAAAAATGCTACTATCGCCTTCTTTCCCATAAGAGCCAATATCAACAATGACGAATTTATAATTTGCATCAACCATTGCCAAGAGAACGATTGAAAAAAAATCTTTATAATTAAAGTATAGAGACCCCGAATTGTGTGGACTTCGAATACGTACGTGTTTACCATCAATGGCAAGTATGCAATTAGGAAAGTTCCACTTATAGGAAAATTCATCAGCCTTTTTTTTAAAATCAATTTGAGATGAATCCGGTAAGAAAACTGGAACTAACTTTTCTTTTAAAACTGACAAGGTCTGCTTTATTATTATACTGATGTAGCTATGACATACTCGAAAACCAAAGGCCAGTGATCGAAACGATTCCCCAGTTGCCATGTACCTACAAAATAAAAAATAAAAATATGGTGATACATCCAGTTTTTAGTGTGGTTAAAATAAATGTGATAAGTGTAAATAAAAATACTATAAATATCTAAATACTATTAAAATACCTTAATGTCAATGCCAATTTTTCTGCGGCTGTTATCGGTTTCTTCACTCGGTTGCTAGGCAATTTTGTTAATTGTACCTCGACAAGTGATAACAGGAAATCAAATTGGTTTTTATTAACACGTAAAAACTCGCGAAATTTTGTTTCATTTCCTATTAAATGTCTACTTATTAAAATTTCAAAGTATCCTTCAGCTTTCCTACTAAGAAAAAGTGCATCAACTTTTTCTCTCTGTTCTGATTGTGTTGTGATTAATAACTCATCGTCCTCTTCCTCTTCCTCGAGAAGAAGTAACATAATTGTATTATTGTTAATAATTGTATTCATACTCATAATAAATATAAAATTTAACTTGAAAACACTAGCACTCACTGCACGAAAGCCACAATGATACTGATTACAGATATAGAATTTGATAGTTTTTTTTACGTCACCGGAGACTGGTCTCGGCGACCAGTCGCGCCTGGGAAACCAGCACGCGCCGACGACAGGTTATAGCGACCGATCGCGGCGACCTGTCTCGGCGACCGGTCGCGTCTAGGAAACCGTACCTTAAACGTGAAAAGGGAGCGTGTTACGAATGTGGGTCGATGGCACACCAACGAGGATCTTGTCCAGTACTCATGCGAGGTAATGATGACGGAAAAAGGGAAAAGTCGGCCGGATTGATGAGCATCGATGTTGTACGAGACCAGGACTCGCCTGATGAGTGTCCAGCGCCGTACGAGGTACAATGTCAATTCAATGTTCCAGTAGAAGAGTCAGAGTCTTGCTGCGTCAATGTCAACGCCGTGGTCGACACAGGAAGTCCAATCAGTATAATCAAGAGTGAGTTAGTTCCAACTATATTATATACCACGCAAACGGTGAGTAAAAAACATTTTTGTGGTATTAACGGCGTGAAGTTGGATATACTCGGTATATTCGAAACGAACGTAATAATTAATAATTTTGAAATGTATTTAAAATTTTATGTTGTGTCTAATTATACTATGAAAGCGAATGCAATTTTGGGAAGGGACTTTTTAAACAAGAAAGGATTTAAAATTGAATTTAAGAATAATACGGTAGACATAGTAAAATTAGACACGGGAAATTCGGACGAAACCGATATTAATTTTAAAGAAATATTGTGTATCGATTACGATGGTACCGACATGACAAATTAAATAGGTATGTCAGCAATATTACGAGTTTAGAATCAGTTCGCGCACCCACCCGCCGCCAGCCTTGTACTGTGACGTAAGCATTTCTCCGGTTTTCATTGGTCCGCTGCCGCCGCCGCCGCCGCTGCCGCCGCCGCCGCCGCTGCCGCCGCCGCCGCAGACTCCACCACCACTCCACCGCTCAGCCAACCCCACCCCTGCATCACCCGCGTATTTGCTATGTAACGCAGGCACGGACCCAGAGCAAAGATCTGGGGGGGACCCAAACAATTTTTTTACAACACAAATACAATTTGAATAAAATATTATACTTTATTGATTATTCTTAATTTAAAAATGTTGTCATAATAGTAGGTATAATTAATGTGATGAATAAATTATTGATTATTTAATATATAAAGCTATTTAATATTATGTTTTATATTTATAAAAAAAATATGTCTGGGGGGGCCTGGGCCCCTAGGCCCCCCTGGATCCGTCCCTGATCTAACGCCCACCAAGTCTTCTCATTTGTTTACTTTATGACCAATATTCTTATATACATACACAAGGGTGTTCAAACAACTCTCCCCCATTGACATTTTCCCCCCTAATAAATGACGAATAGAATAGGGAACATTCCATCATGTCCATGCCACATTTTATATTTATATTTGAATATTTGATGAATTATTTGACATTATAATATTTACATTATTTATTTACTTACATTTAAACTAATTATAAGATTATAGATAATTATATATAATTAAATGTCATTCAATGTAATCAATATTAAATGGGCATGATGGAATTATACTTTTATTGTGCTATTTAATCACACATGCATTAAGTATTTATAATGTATGTAGAAACTGACTTCTTCCTAGGTCCCTTAGGTCATTATAAAAAATTCAAATACTTAATAAAAGTATGACAAAATAGAACAGGGAACATTTCATCATGTCCATGGCCCATTTTATATCTATATTTGAATATTTGATATATTATTTGACATTATAATATTTACATTATTTATTTACTTACATTTAAACTAATTATAAGATTATAGATAATTATATATAATTAAATGTCATTCAATGTGATCAATATTAAATGGGCATGATGGAATTATACTTTTTTTTCACAGTTTCTTTAAGTATTTATAATGTATGTAGAAACTGTTAAAAATTAAGTTCCTTAAATTTGTGTAAATTCATTATTAAATACTCTGTATGTGTATTTGAAAGTTATTAACAATGCCTAAATGTGTTTTTGAAAATTGTGATAGTGGTACTAGGAAGAAAGGAAAAAATCAGATGAATGCAGTCCATTTGCATAGGTTCCCAAAAGATATAAATTTTTGTCTTATGTGGTTGCAACAAATTGAATATGGCCAATCAATTGATGCAAAATCCATAAATCTTAAAAGTGGTAAGATCATCTATTCATAGGAAATAGACATTAAAATTACTCACACAACATGTATCATTATTCTTCACTTAATTTAGTTATTAAATTTTATCTAGCCGTTGTTTGCTCATTGCATTTTGCTCCTTACCATATCAATAAGCCATTGATACAGAAACTATTACATTATTCACCTAAACGTATGCGAAAACTTAAAGATGATGCAATTCCTTTGAGGTGAATAATATCAAGGATCATTTATTTTTTTTTTAGTTCCATTTAATACCAATGTTTTTTTTTTTTAATAGTATTTACGGCACAGATTACTATGATATACCTTTTATAAGACCAGTGGACCCTTCTACACCACTAAACATAGTTGATACACCAAAAATACATACTCCTGCCGGAGTATTTGCTGTGTAAGTTTCCTATGAATATTTATTCTAATAAGTCAACAATAACACAATATTTGTATAATAATGCTATGTATACATTTATAGAGAAGCTGATATTCAGCATAAAAATGTTTCAAAAAAATTGGATTTTGTCAACATTGAACTAGGGGTTCAACCGTTAGTTGATGCAGCTGATGATAGTGACGATCTTTCAAATGATGATTTGATTGAGAAGTAATTTAGTAACAAATAAAATAATAATAAATATTTTGTTAATTCTTTAATGAAATAATCATGTTTATTTTTATTTAGACTAGTGGAAACAGTTGATTTGTATACAAATAAAAATGAAAACCTTAAAGAGGAGAATAATAAATTAAAAAATAATATTTTAGCATTACATAAAGAGAACGAATCTCTAAAAAATATTGTTAGTGGAATAGAAAATAATTTTGAAATACGATTCCATTCTTTACTGTCAAATCTTTTTACGCCAACTCAAATTGATATGCTGTTACATCCTAAACTGAAAACATATAAATGGACTTCTGATGATATTTCATCAGCTATAACATTAAGATCAGTATCTCCAAAAGCGTACAGATATTTGAGGAACAAGAAATGTTTTCCTTTACCAGGTAGGACCAAAATTAATTTTATGATATGCGACTAACAATGAAATAATGTTTTTATTTTTACAATTTATATATTTAGGTTTGTCTACTTTGAGAACATGGGCTTCTACATTCACAATTCAACCGGGTATTTTAACAAATGTATTAAAACTTATGAAATCCAAAGGTATAATTGTTTAAAGAAGATCTAAAGATTTTAGATTTTTTAATAATATTAACTCTAATTTTTTTTTTTCAATATTTAAGGAGATTACTTGACTGTGGAGGAAAAATTAACAGTAATTTCTTTTGACGAGACATATATTTCACACAGAATTTGTTACGACAAAAAATTTGAAAAAGTATATGGTCCACACAGATGTGTTCAAACGGTTGTAGCTAGAGGTAAGCAAATTAATTAATAATTTTAAATTTATATAAAATGTACTTGAATAAAATGAGTTAACTTAAAGGGTTATTGAACAATTGGAAACAACCAATATTTTATAACTACGATACTGCTATGACAAAAGAGTTACTTCATAACATAATAGAAGCACTACATGAAAATGGTTTTAATGTGATCGCTATTGTGAGTGACATGGGTTCTTCAAATGTTGGATTGTGGAAAGCTTTGGAAATTTCTATAACAAACACGTCATTTAAACACCCCATTACTAATAAAAATGTACATGTGTTTGCTGATGTGCCGCATATGTTAAAACTTGCCAGAAACCATTTTCTTGATCAGTAAGTTGTCAATTAATATCTGAAATCACACAAAAATGTATTCATCAGTTATATTTTAATATCACCTTTGTACTCATCTAGAGGGTTCATTTTACCTGATGGAAAATACATCGAGAAGAATATATTGCAAACGTTAATCAAGTTAAACGAAGGAAATGATTTCAAGCTAGCACATAAGATTTCTGATCGTCACATTTCTGTAGAGGGTACAGCTCGAATGAATGTACGGTTAGCTGCAAATGTATTTTCAAATACAGTCGCCAAAGCCATATTGTTCTGTGGAAACAACAAATATATTAATGGTTACAATTGGAGAGAAGTAAAGTTAATGCACTATTAATTATTAGAATATTAATACTGAATAATTAAATCTGTGTAGGCTTCAGACACTATAAGTCTATTTAATGACTGGTTCGACTTGATGAATACCAATGAGATGTATGATAAGAATACTTCCAGCTATGGACTCGATGAAACAAAACAAAGAGAGCTTTTGAACAAAATGAATGAATTTGCATTAAACATGAGGGTTCATGGGAAAAAGACAATGCTGCCCTTCCAAAAAGGTAAAAGAATCTTTGATAAAAAAATATGTTCTCATAAAATAATAAACATGAATTAGGTATTGTGATTTCCAATACATCCCTCGTCAACTTATTTGAAGATTTAAAAGAATATGGTGTTCAGTACATTACTACTAGGAAATTAAACCAAGATATAGTAGAAAATCTTTTTAGCTATCTCAAAGGAATGGCAGGGTCATCAAATTACTGTATAACAGCATTAGATTTTATGTATTGGTTTGTATTTTACTTAAGTTGACTTAAATTTAAAATTTCATTACATAAATAATTAATTTAAAATAACTTTTATAAAATATAGTCTTAGGTGGTATATTTTAGGTAAACACTCCAATGTTGTGTTTACCGAAAATAGAAACACCGAAGAAGGAATAGAAGACAGTTTTCTTAACATTAATGAATGTTTAACCGGTGAACTTATTGAAACTACTGATTTAATTACTGATTCTAACCATCAAATTCAAGAAATAGATAATGATTTGGCTCAAATTGAATCAACTTTTGGAACAAGCAATATTCAAATTTCTAAGTCTTGTATGGATTTGTTAAATCAGTTTGAATCTGAGGTATATACTGAAAATAATAGATACGTATAAAATATATGTTAAATGTTCAATACATAGGTACATTACAATAATTATTTACTTTACAGACCTTTGATATGGACAACAATGATTCCTTCAATGGCCTTGAGAAGGAAGGTTTACAATATGTCGTAGGATATGTTGCATCTAAATTTGCTAAAAAATATCCTCTACTGGTATCGGAACAGCCAACCACCAATGATGAAAATTGGACTAGATATCTGTCCAGAGGGGGGTTGACATATCCATCCAGTAAATTAATGAAAGTTGCAAACATAATGGAAAAGTTATTCATCGATTTTCATGGAAATCACCTATCACAAGAAGAGGGTATAATGAAAAAATTAACAAATTCTTTAATGGAAAAAATTAAACTATCAACACTAGATATACCAGTTGAAGTAGTTAAGTGTCTCGTTAGAACTAGAACATTTATTCGATTAAACAACCTTAATCAAATAATATTAAATACAAAAAACATTAAGAAGAATAAAATTAAGCTTAAAAAATTTACTGGATAACGTATAATGTATTTAAATAACTAGTAATATAGTCTGTTTTTATAATGTACCTAACATTTGTAAAAATAATGACATAATATGTAATTTTGCACATTATCGCATATCATATATTATAATATATATTTTATTTCATTTTAATTGTATACAATTATTTTTAGTTTGTATTTTAAAATCTGTTATAATTTGGTAACATTTATTTGGTACATTCTGAATCACCACAAAATCAAGCTTAAGGAAGATAAATAAATTATGTATGTCTAAACCTAATATATATATATATATTATATATACAAATTAAAAAAAATATATAACATATAACATTATACTATTATATTATCACACATGACCTATGAACCATCCAATATTAGTATAATCATAAATCAATTATTTAATTATAAAATGGTGATATTATAATGAATTTAATTGACATTATTGACATAGTATATTTAATTAGAATTGATTAAAAACAAATGTAAACACAAATTGTCCATATAGCCCACTGGGTGTAGCAAATTGTGATCAGTTATATTTTATTTGTAACACGCATATGTACCATTAATTTGTTTAAATTTGTTCATAAATAATTCTGTATAAGTATTTGAAGCAGAGTGTTTTTTACCTATTGAAAAAAATATTCTTGTTCTATTTTATTTTATTTTCCAATACAATAATTTTCTTTTGTATAATAGAAGACTGGTTATCATTGCAATCTTTGTTAAAGGTAAGAAATACTTTTTTAAAACTTATTTACCCAAACTGTGAGTATGACCCAACATTTAATATATTTAATATATTATGAATCAGAGTAGGGCGTTATTCAAATGAAATTTTATTTATATGATTATTTATATAACATTTTATTTGAATAAATTATTATTCAGATGATTTTTCCTGGGAAGAAGGGCTTAACTTATCTTGTAAATCCTTAATATTTTCATAGTTGTACTAGTAATTATTAGTTTGGCATGATAAACTGATATAGAAAGTATTTGAAGTGAGAAATAAAATATTTAATTTCCAATTGTAGCAATTTTCTAAATTTGATTTACTTATGTTGAAAACTGTTTGAAATTGATTTAAGCCCTTCTTCCCAGGAACCAATTATTATATATTATATATCTAACACAAAATTGTATATTACAATCTAGCAGTATCAAGATGTATTTCCCAAGAATAATCATCTTCTCACTCATACAACAAACACTAGGATTTCTGGCATATGACTGTGGTGGACCTAAAATAAACATAACGGCATTCAATAGTCTGAATGTAGATTTTTGCGAACTTCCGACCGCAATAGACGTCCAACCTATTCAGAGAATTCAGTTACTACAAAAAACAGACACTTATTCGATAGCTTATAAATCATGTTCAATAATAATAAACTATTTAATATCAAGGTGCTCAGTACTAGAAGATGCACAAATGGTAGAAAATGGATACTTCACAGAAATATCAGAACTAGGCAGCTCACGTTGTTTGGAAATTCACCAAAGGTTAATTTATCAGCTTCCACTTGGAGGGGTGATTACAGGATTAAAAATAAATGAAACAAGACTTTTTTCTACTACAATAGCTGGATTCACTGACAGACATGGTAATTGCAAAGGTACAACATTCACATCAGATAAAGGTACGTGGCAAGATGTTATTGTACAGGCCAATTATAAAATATTTCTGACCACTGGGGTAGCTATAGTGAATAGCAAAGAAAATACACTGATACTCTCAACCGGCACTTCTTTTAAACTAACTGACCAATACGGCATAGATGCATATAAAGGTGAAGTAATATGGGATTTAAATGTATACGATTGTGATACACATGAATTCACAATATTATACGATGGACCTGCATCTATGATCACCTCAAATAAAAATAAAAATCAACATACTTACTTAGTTGAATCTGATCAAATAGTTTTTGCCCTCACCAGTATAAGGCAAACATATGCCTGTAATATTCCAGTTATACAAACAGAACATTCACAATTAAATATTCTAACAGACCCTCTATTTTTTAACTTCTTCAAAACAAAAAGCATTTCTCCTCAAAATACAGACTTAATGGCTTACATTAACACAAAATTTGTTTACATCGAAAACCGTTTTAAATCATCTATAACTGCTTTATATACAGATTTATTACATAAACAATGTGAGTTAGAGAGGAAAGTACTATTACATAAACTCAGTTTAGCAACATACAGTCTTTCGGAATTCGCGTATGCAATGGGCGAAGGTCCTGGTTTCACAGCCATAAAAGCTGGTGAAATAATATATTTAATTAAATGCAAAGCGGTTGAGGTTGAAATTGTATACAAAGACGTTTGTTACAATGAACTACCTGTAACATACAATAACGAATCATATTTCATGGCCCCAAAAACGAGGACTCTGCAGAAATATGGTACGGAAATAGATTGTAATCATCTATTACCATCTGCATTTTTTCTTGATGGGGATTGGTTTTCGATAACATCAAAGATAAATGAAATAAAAAAACCTCAAACCCTCAAACCATCAACAGAATGGACGTGGACATACAAAAGCCCTGAACATTTGATGACGGCTGGTATTTACACGTATAATACGATGAAGGCCTTTCAACAATATTTAGTTTTACCTCAGGAGATAGAGGCCTCGCAAAAAAATCTAGCAAGACAAACCATGGGTCTGTCAGTAATGGACCAGAGACTAAATTTAAACAAGTTAATAGACGAAAACACAATCAGTAAACTAGTAGATACTAAATTAAGAAATATGTGGGGTTGGTTCACTGTGTTTGGGGAATTTGTCTCTGGTCTATTAGGGATATTTTTCGTTTGGAAAATTATATTGACATGCATTAACACTGGTTTAAACATTTCATTATTATATCAAACCTTTGGATGGAGTGTGAAACTAGTAGCAGGAATTTTTTCCAGTATTACTCATTATATTATGCACAATGTACACCAGCAGCAACAACAACAAAACGAAGAAAGAGAACATTCATTGTTAAATACTGACAGAAACCAAGTTCAAGACATACAAATTCAAAATGGACCATTTCGACCCAAAATTTACAAACCAACCAAATTATATCCAAATATACAAAAAATATCAATTTAAAGATTTTAATATTAAAAAGTAACTTTGTTTTATAGTAAAAATTAGACAATAATGAGTAAGATATTGATATTTTAAAAACCAATAATTTCTTAACTATCAAAAAATTGTTATGTCAATAGTTTATTATTTCTTGTTCTAATGTAAATATTAATTTTTAAATTGCACAATCACTGTCATCTAACTTATGTATGATATATAAACAAAATTTATCTGAGTACATTCTTTACATTTTAATTTTTAATTCCCTTGTACATTTATATATTGTCTAAATATTGTATTATGCAGCGTATATTTTTTAATATTATGTAAAAGTTGAACTAATTTTTATTGTAATTATTATAACATTAAATAGACGGACTGACATGTGTAAAAAAATTTAATCAAATTATGTTAGTAATATTAGTTACTACCTACAGTTAATGATATACTTATTTTATTTTTTTTAATAACACTAATATAATACATTTATTACTTGAGTTTGGATTTCAAAGCAATATAGAAATGTTTATAATTTTAACCAATTAACAATTTAGTACCAAACTATTAATTCATTGCCATTGAAATGCAAACTCTACTTATTTATAACTTACTGTAGAGGTGTCCATAAAACTTTAATCTTATAGTATTCATAAATCAATTTATTTTGATGAGTGGAAATCAAAAATGTGAAAATCATCTAATGTTACGGTTTAGACGAAGTTAGCCAGACAGAATTTGAGAGATAGTGGCATCATTATTATAACACTCCGTGGACATAGTCTGTAAAAACATTTTGGAATAATAAACATTATACAATCATTTAATAAAAAAAATATGACCTCTAAATATTACCATACCATGTAAAATTATACTCGGCTTAGTGAGAATAAGGTATTTCATCATTTTGAATAGCATAAACAAAACTATTCTGGAAATATAACAAATTAAAAATTAGTTATGAATAATACACAACTTACAGTTATCCAACTAAATGTGTCTATGTCTATATTTTACATTATCTAGGTACCTTTGTTGTCAGATGTTTTCCGTAATACCGTTTTTTTCTAGATAAAAATTGAAATTTATTCCAGTCATGAACTAATATGAAACTTATTAAGTTAACTGTAGGCGAGTTACCGAGAAAATCTCGGTGGGCCGCTTAAAGTTTGGGCCGGTCGTGTGAGTGTAAGTGAAAATAAATTCATGTTTAAAATACGATTGGCCACCAATAAGGTCTTAATAATTATAGACGTAATTTTGGGCCGTTTATAGAAGTGAAAATCTGGATACATACCAATCCGGCCTTGGGTATACATCGTACATATTATTACGTCGATTAATTAATTGGCAAATATTAAATATTAAACAAACTTCATAAAAATGTATACAACTAACCTTTTAACTGACTATATTAATTGAATTTTAAAGTTGTAACACAATTTAACAATAGACTTAAGTACATAATTAAATTATAAAATAAAATTTGTATTTTTCAAGCCGAATAATACGTTTGTTTACATACAATTATAACGTTTGATAACAATCGGAGAAATGCTTACGTCACACACATGCGTATCACGAGTTGCTGACATACCTATTTAATTTGTCATGTATTATACTATATTATCCCTTTGTGGACAGACGGGACTTTAAAGTCCCGGCCAAAAAAAAAATCGTATAAAATTACGTATTAGTGTGGAACAGTTGTTATTGCCCGACGGGACTTCTATGTCCCGTATTCTACCAGAAAAAATTATCTTGGAAGAAAAAATAATCAGTTATCATAGTTTCAATAGTGTTTGTTGATTACTACTTTTCATAAACACGTTTTTACAGTTTTCGAAAATTTGACAATTTTTATTCGCTGTATTAATTAAGGTAAGCATGCAATTTTTTTTTATTTGTAATTGATATACTCCATATTACTTTTTTCTATAATATTAAATGCTCTAGTATAGTTAGGTTGGATATTAAATGCTATAAACTAATCGGGACTTAGAAGTCCCGTTAGGCATTACAGTGACAAGCTTGGCCTAGCATAAATAATAATTATTATCAATTATAATTTTATTATTATTTATTTTTCTTTCAAATTATTTTTGCAGAAAATGAATAAGTTAAATGTAGATGATATTTCGCGGTTCTTGGATGAAATCCCAGATGACGGGGACATAAATTCAGATTTCGATGATGATTTTGAAACACTGGATGAAGATGTAATAAGCCCACTAGATTTGTATAATAATGTTGATGAAGTGCAAGACACTGTTGACATTGATTTAGACATTTGTGGTGAGTTTATTTCTGAAGTGGTTCCATACAATATTACAAATTATACAAATAAACAAAAAAAACTATTTCACATTTGTTTAGAATTTGTATATGCTGTTGATGGTGTTGAGACTATAAATCTCAATGAAAATGATATGTTGAATAATGAAGCTGCTGTTGTTGATGATGGAAAAAATGTGTGCAAGACAAAAAATTCCAAGAGTAAAACCAAAAAATCAAAAGATGTTGGTAAGAAACTTATTCGTTTTATAAAATGTTTATTTCTGAACTATTTCAATACAATAACTAAGTTTTTTATTACAAACTTGTTTAGACTTTGTATATGTTGTTGATGGCGATGAGACTATAAATCTCAATGAAAATTATATGTTGAATAATGAAGCTGTTGTTGTTGATGAGGGAAAAAATGTATGCAAAACAAAAAAACCCAAGGGTAAAATAACCAAGAGTAAAACCAAAAAATCAAAAAAATCAAATGATTTAGGTAAGGAACTATATTAGTTTTTTTTCAAATGTAATTTTATTTTATTTTTATTTTTATTTTTTAGATGAGTTAGAGTATTCAGATGACGACCAGGTTTGGGCTCGAAAGACTGGTGTGAAAACTGTAAGACCTGAATATTTAAAACCAGAAGGAGCCATTGGATTTGATATGTGCAATACACCAACAGATGTATTCATGGTCTTCATGGAATCTATTCTAGATGACTTGGTTTATCAAACCAATTTGTATGGAACACAAAATAACAAAACATTGAGAATTCAAAGAGAATACATGCTTATATTTATTGGTATAAACTTTTTTATGGGGTATCACAGTGTTCCATCTTATAAGGACTACTGGAGCACATCACTCGATTTAGGTGTGAAGTTAATTTCAAATGCTATGCCTCGTAATACTTTTGAAAAAATACTTGTGAACTTGCACTGTAATGATAATAAATCATTGCCCCCTAATAACAAGGACAAATTATTTAAATTGAGACCAATTATAGACAAATTAAATGTTTCATTTAAAAATAATTTTTATGGAACAAGAGAAATAAGTGTCGATGAAAGTATGATAAAATTCAAAGGCAGATCAAGTATCAAACAATACAACCCGATGAAACCCATCAAAAGAGGCTACAAAATTTGGAGTATGGCGGATCAGAAGGGATATATGTTGGCATTTAAAGTGTATCAAGGCAAGGAAGAAAATGTAAGCTCAGAATTTGAAAATTATGGTCTTGGTGAACGTGTCGTCCTAGAACTAACCAAATCTGTGTGGAATGAGTACCGTGAAATCTATTTTGATAACTATTTTTCTTCTCCAAAACTTTTGCAAAAACTACATGTTGAAAGAACACTTGGTTGTGGGACTATACGAGCAAATAGAAAAGGATTGCCTAATCAAATGATTTTGGACAAAAAAATGAGTAGAGGAGACTCCGATATTAAATATTTACCAGATGGAGTGTCATTTATAAAGTGGATGGACAATAAAGCTGTTCACTTTATTTCCAACTTTCATGGGTCAGAAATTACAAATGTGAACCGAAAAAATAAAGATGGATCATCAGTTTCGGTTAAATGTCCAGCTTCAGTATCAGACTACAATAAGTATATGGGTGGGGTAGATCATGCAGACAGGTTACGTGCTCTATACAACATAGAAAGAAAATCACGTAAATGGTGGCACAGACTATTCTTCGGGCTGCTGGATATTATGTTTGTTAATTCATACGTAGTATACTGTTCCCTTTTTGGGAAAATGTCAGTATTAGAATATAGAAGATCTGTCGTTCAAGGGTTACTTACAAAACAAACACTTGGAAAAAAAAGGCCATCAACTCAAATTGACAAAAATGTTAAAAGGAGAAAAAATCAATTTTCATTACCACAAGATGTGCGCACTGGTAACAGAGGAATACACTGGCCAACTTTTGTAAAAGAACGAAGAAGATGTGAGGTATGCAGCTCAAAACAAATAGAGTCTAGACCCTATTCAAAGTGCATGCATTGTAACATACACCTGTGAATAAATGAGAAAAAAAACTGTTTTAATGAATATCATGAAATTTAAATAAATATCTTACCTTTGTATTTGTGTACTCATTTTTTTTAAATTGTAATTGTTTCATTTTTTTTTACATTTTTTTATTAAAAGTCCTTAATTTTATAATTATTTTTACATTGCTTGTATGTAAAAAAAAAATGACCTAGATGACTGACGGGACTTTTAAGTCCAGACCATAGAGGACCGACGGGACTTTTAAGTCCCAGGATAAAATAAGGATGAAGGATAAAAAAAAAAAATTTTTTTTTCAAATCCTATCTTAGAAATAGGAAAAATTTTGAAATTTCCAAAAAAATTGTTACTTTTTCAACGTTATTAAGGTGCTGTCCTGAAAGGGTTATATTACCTATATTATATTTAATTTAATAAAAATTTACCCGTTTTGTATTTATGAATAATATAAAAAATAATTTTTTTTCATAAACATAAAAATGTATTTATGGGTAGGAATTCAATAATTGTTAATGTTTTTATTTTAGTCTCATGATCAGTTAATTGCCACTACTATTGACACAGAGCAAACGGTATCCACAGTATTATTTGATGAAACTTTCACTAACAATAATCAATTTTATCCAAATTATGAAGTGATGTACAATGAGCTGTTCAAAGAACATCAAAATTTAAAAATGAGAATGACAAATTGAAAATTGAACTTTTATCATTCAAAAAATCTGATTTGAATTATTAAAATATTAATGAAAATCTCAGACATGGTATAAAAATTCTCAAAAAAACGTTTGAAAACTTCAAATTCAATTCTAACACACACACACAAAAATATGTTTAGTCAAATTAAAACTCTCACTCAAAATAAAACTCTTGCTATTGAAAATAAAACAAAATTATATCTGTCACCAATATTCACTCCAAATCAGTTAAATCTTTTGATGAAAAAGAAAAAATAAGTGAATTGGACACGAGATCAGTGCCGTAAAAATCATAGGTGCAGCAGGCGGTGCACAGCACTGGGGCCCCAAGGGCCCTGTGGATAGATGTCAAATAATTATTATATAAAAATTATATTTTTTTAATGTTTATCTTGTATTTAATTTCATATAAGAAACTGTAAAAGCCTAGTCTGTTATTATCTATGGTTTTACTTGGAATCGCTTATCAAAATATTGGGAAAATTTACTAAGCCAAGAGCGACATAAATAGATTTGTTGATTATTATACCGGATACCGATACACACACACACTAAAAATATACTCGAGAAGCAGAGCAGACCGTTCTACGTAACTAGGTTGTTCACCCCTGTCGATATAGTATACCGATCGTCAGACGACAATACGACATTAATTATATTTTAGCTATTAGCTAATAATATTATGTTTTTGTAACTGTTATTTCCTTTTTACTTCAAAAGTGTAAGTGTAAAAATGTAAAAAATGTTATTGTGCTTGTGTACTGTGTAACATACTTTCATATTATTATTACCTACATAATATATAGCCATATATTATAGGTACCTTATTATTTCTAATATAAATATTTTAATATGATTCTAAAAGTTCCAAGAGGTGCGGCTAAAAGAAAAAAGAAACTTCAACAAACACAACATCTTTTGAAAACAAATACAAAAATTAAGAATTATTTTGAATGCTATCAACATGTTAAAGGTAAATTGTTTACACAAAAATATTTGACAGTTGTAATAGTATCTCATATCTTTAGTAATAATACATTTAACTGTATTCATTAATATGTGTTATACGTATAGTGTAGATAATATAAAATAAAATATTTTCTAATGTTTTACTCAGATGTTAATAATGAAGATAACCAAGACAAAATAATTTCTGGTAAATCAACTGAATCATGTACAATAGAAATGCAATCATCCAGTATTCAGGGTTAATACAATTTAAATTTGTTTATCGGTACATAAACTACAATTTTATCACAATTTAACGCCGCCTTAGTCCTGGCCGGCGGGCGCAACTCTGACCGTCACAGACACCAGACGGATGCCGAAATCCAGGAGGAATAGGCGGCCTCCGATGCCCCCCGAAATGCCGACGCTATAGTCGCAAAAAGAAAACGAAGAATTAAAATTAAAATTAAATAATTTATCAATTGCCTTTACTTATGAAAACCTAAGTCAAAATGATGATTTGATAAATTCATACACAGGGTTACCCTCTTATGCTGTGTTTATGGCACTTCACAATTTAGTTAAAAATGTAGAACTTAATTATTATTTAAAATGGGCTGTTGAAACTATTAGTAAGCCTGATCAGATTCTTATGACCTTAATTAAATTAAGACATAATTTCCCTCATTTTGATTTATCTGTAAGGTTTAAGTGTAGTAAATCCACTGTTATACTCTTTTTCACGAGAGAACGGGACCGTCTTCCGACCGAAACTGGTCGCCGCCGCGCATTCCCCCACCCAAAAACACAAAATTGATACGTTGTTCTGGTGGCAGAGGTCGCTCGCCGGTAGGCATATTACCATACCATACATTGTTTCACAACCGGGCTCTCCTGATTGGCTGGATTTAAATCGCCCGCCGTTTTTATCTTTATCTCATTAAAATATAATCATATCATATTATATCATTAAAATATAATCATATCATAATTATATCATTAATTAATCAATAAATAAAATACAAAATAGAAAAATAGACATCACCTACAACTTTAAAACTATAGAGTCTATAGTATAGAGTATACTGAGTATAGTGCTAAGATAAAAATGTATCCTAAATCATTTACCAATAAAATAAAAGAGGAAAAATTAAATTTTATAGAAATTCGAAGTAATTTAAACTCTGTAGATGATATTAAGCAGTGGGTGAATGAATATGGTTCTTTAACAAATACTCACTGGATAGCAAGAAGCTCCATTCCAGCAGGAACCAAAATTTTGTGTTCGTAAGTGTACCTGTGTATAGTGGTATCTACCTATTGGCTATTGGCTATTAGCCTATTACTAATAGACAATAGTCATAGCAAGAACGACATCAATTTTGTTAATTACCTATAACTAATCTAAATATTGGATTTTTTTGTTAAAAAAAAGTTGAAATTACATAATTATATGTACCTACCTATATGAATGTATTATATTGAAGCTCCAATAATTTGTTTATTGTTGTTAAACAGAGTTCTCTGCCTTTTATATAAAGTTACAGATTTGCATCCCATGTAGTTTTAATTGCAATGGTTCAATTATATATAAATTCAGTTAGGTGTATTACAATAAAGAAAAATAATATTATAATATGTTTACATATTTTTATATAATGAAAACAATTAAAAATATGTTATTATATCATGGAACAATATTTTATATTATATTATAATTTATAATGTATGGTTGTATAAAGAAATTGAGGTACCTCTAATAGTTGGGTACATATTAATATATGATTATAGTTTATAGGCTATAGACTAAAGATGAGATACTTGCATTGTTTGAAGTTGTAATATTTTATGTATTTGGTTTATTATTATATAAAATTAATTATGAAATATAAATAGGTACTGATTTGACATAATATTTTTGGAAAGAAAATTATAATTGTATCAGTATTGATAATGATAGAGCCAAGATTTCCAATATGTTATTACCTCTAGTTTCCATCCTTTCAGTCAGATGTATCTTTTTATTTTTTAACAATAAGGTATTTTGCAAATGGCAAAATATTGTAAAAACTCTTTTCCTTTTCAAATAATATCTAGTTAAATAAAAACAAAAATAGGTATTTTTATGATTTAAATAATAATGGTCTGGAACGACTGTAACACTTGTAATTTTTTTTAATTTATTGACCTAAAGGGGGGATCTTCAAATTTTTACACTTTAACCACTGTTGAATGTTGATGTATCATAAGTTAGAGCAAGGACTTTCATGCACTAAAAAATCATTAAATATGCATTTAAAAACATGCACTTTTGCATAAAAAAATATGTACTTTAAACCCAAAAATTTCAAAATATGCAAAAATATGCACTAAAAAATTTGAGCCTTTGGTCACAAACATTGTGAAATGTGTTGTGTACTTACTCAACATACGAAAAAGTTAACTAGAAAAATGTGTGAATGCATGAAAGTCCTTGCTCTAATCATAACATTATTAAATTACTTACTTTATTTGTGGTTAATGGTAACATGTTACTTTAAAATTAAATAATATATTTAACTTATTATTATTTAACTAGTTTAGAGAATAATAAATGATAATTTTAATTTTTAATAATAATAATACTCATTATAGAAAAAAGTATGTTTGTCATCATAGTAGTTTCCAAAAGGTTTCTAAAGAAGACAATAAGAAAGGAAACTCAAAAAATGCTATGTGCCCAGCCTATATATTGTGTAGTATAAAACTTAGTACACCATGGACAAAAAAAACAGATGTTTATGTTAAGGTAAGACCTCAAGATTATTAAAAATAAATATAATTATTTAGGATTGTTATAGTAAAATAAATTATTGTTATTTTTGTATTAACAATCTGCACATATCTTTGTGGCAGGGTGGACAAGTAGGATAATTTATAGGAAGAATTGACAAACTTGTAAAATACTTAAATAGGTAAATAGGTACTTTTTGAAATTAAGGAGTATTGAAAACTTTTTTACGAATCAATCATTTAATATTCTATATATAATGTAGGACTAACATTGTAGGTATTAAATAGGTAATAGGTATTATAGGGAATATAGGTATTCTTGTTTCTGAGAAATAAATAAATAAATAGTTAAAAATAATAATAATAATTACAAATATTTGCTTATATAAAAGAAAAAAGTATATTTGGAGATAATAATCTTTAGTATGAACCTATATATTTATATGATTAGGAAGGTTTATTGGCTTCTATTAAAATACATTCAAATCATGGACATACACTACAGACTGCCGAGACATTAAGATTTTTACCAGCTGACAATAAACTGAAGAGTACATTTATTGAATATTTTAATAATGGTTTGGGAATTATTGAATCATCTAAGTACCATGAAAATGTATTGTCCTTGAAACATGGTTTTAAGCAACAGGATTATGCCAATGGTTCACTGAATCCAACATATAGATGTGTACAAAACTGGTATGAAACATGGCGGCTCAATAATCTAGGTCCACGTAGTGGTTCTGGATTAATTGAAGTAAATATTTATTCTATTATATTTTCAATAATAATTAATATAATAATATGTATTACAGTCAATGTATTGACATATACATTGCTAATATACTATAATAGGTACCTAGATTAATAAATAAATATTAATTATATAATGTGTTATTATGTAGAAACTGATAGAAAAAAAAGTGTTATATGAAAAAGATGATATTATTGTTAATTTTAAACAAAATCCATTTGCTGTTGTTATATTGACTCCTATGATGAAAAGAGCACATCTACTAAGAACATCAAGTGATATTGTCTTTGTGGATAGTACATCAGCATGTGATCCAGAAAATCATACCATAACATTTGTATTAGCACCTTGTGCTGCAGGAGCTGTACCATTAGGCATTATAATCACTCAGGGTAATTATTAATTTAACTTCATATTGCATATACAAATGCAGTTTAAAATTAATTTAATAGTTATTGAAAAGGTAGTTGAATGAAATTTATTAAAACATGCATATTATAATATGATATTGAAACAAATCAATTTCAATGTTTAAATAAATTATAGAACAATTTATACTGATGAAATGTTTAATTTAATTCATTTTTAAACACATTTTTTAGTATACAAACGGGTACTTAAATTTAAATCATTGATTTTCGTAGGTCAAAGTTATGATGCATATAATAACGGATTCAATTTATTGAAAGAAGCTCTTCCGGAAAATAAAAGTTTTGGTTCTTGTGGATATCCTAAAATATTTATGACTGATAATTCTTCTGCTGAAATTAATGCTCTTCATAATAATTGGCCAAACAGTAGATATTTATTGTGCATATTTCATGTGCTTCAAGCAATTTGGCGTTGGTTATGGGAAGCAAAAAATAATATACCAAAAGAAAGCAGACAAATTTTGATGAAGAAATTCCAAATTACTTTATATGCTAATACTATTGAAAAAGCAGAACAAGCATATCTAGACACAACAAATTCCAACTATGCAAATTGGAATAAATATATTAGCACATACTGGGAATTTCGATCAAAATGGTGTCTTGCATGGAGGGATGCAACTGTCAATGGTCATCAAACAAATAACTTTTCTGAAATAACTGTTAGGATTTTCAAGGATATAGTTTTATCGAGAGTTAAGGCATATAATGCAATTGCATTAATTGATTTCGCTTGTACAGTTTTGGAAGAATATTACTGTCGCAGATTCAGAGAATTTGCAAACTCCAGAAATTGTAAGGCTAGACTTTTTCTTCAGTCACAATCAAAAAAAGCCAGTACAATTAAACCTGAAAATGTAATCCAAATTTCAGATATTGAGTATAAAGTTGTAACTTCTGATGATAAGACTTATGACATAAATACAAGTGTAGGAATTTGCTCATGTGATAAGGGACAATTTGGATCATTTTGTGCTCACCAATGTGCTGTTTATTCATATTATGATGTTGTATCGAAAAATTTCCCTCCAGTCACACCAGAAGATAAACATACCATTTCGGTTCTTGCCCAAGGTGATAAATCTCTACCAATTTCATTCTTTGAATCTTTTTTACCAAATTCTTCTGCACATTCCACTTCTAATAACTATACAGAGTCGAATATTGAAATCCAATCTGAAACTGTGAAAGAACTATTACCAGTAATAAAAAAATGTGATGTACCAGAAACATCACAAACAGATGAAAGTGTATCAATGAAAAATATTATTTCTTTAATGACAAATTTAGATGAGAAATATAATTCTTCTACGTCGGGTCTAAAGATGATTGAATGTCGTTTAAAAAAAATTACATCAGAAGGAATGTGGGAATCATTTTTACACACTGCTGGAGGGGCATCTGTACCACTTCGTAGAAGATCTGGAACTACAATTAAAGTTCAACCTACCACAATTGCTAGGCGTTCATTAACATTAACAAGAGGTAGTAAACGTTTTCCAGTTGGGCGGCCAGCAAAACAGGAAAAATTAATAAATAAAAGAAAGAGAAATCTAGGACACAATATTAAAAATAACCTCCCAAATGCAAAGTCACATGGACGTGGACATTAATATAATTAAGATACAAATTATCTACTTTAATGTTTTTTTATTTACTTAAACTATTAAAATGAAATATTTTCTCAGTGAAAATTATTAATTGTAATATTGTACATTAAGTAAAATTAAATTCAGAACAGTTTCAGTTACAAATTATGATATATAATAGTACTAACTACTAATGACTAATAGTAATAGTTTTTATGTACTAACCTTATACATTTTTTATAATAATTAACCATCACTATGAAAAGTTATTAATTTTTGTAGGATAGTTTTTTTGTATTTTATATTTTCCATATTATCTTAAAAATTAGTAGTAGACAATTTCATTTTAAAAATAAATGAACTGAAACTAATATAATATATATAATAATAATAATATAAAAAAGTGTAACTACTAAGTACTAATATTAATTAATGATATAATTATGATATAATATAAAATATTGTTCCATGATATAATAACATATTTTTAATTGTTTTCATTATATAAAAATATGTAAACATATTATAATATTATTTTTCTTTATTGTAATACACCTAACTGAATTTATATATAATTGAACCATTGCAATTAAAACTACATGGGATGCAAATCTGTAACTTTATATAAAAGGCAGAGAACTCTGTTTAACAACAATAAACAAATTATTGGAGCTTCAATATAATACATTCATATAGGTAGGTACATATAATTATGTAATTTCAACTTTTTTTTAACAAAAAAATCCAATATTTAGATTAGTTATAGGTAATTAACAAAATTGATGTCGTTCTTGCTATGACTATTGTCTATTAGTAATAGGCTAATAGCCAATAGCCAATAGGTAGATACCACTATACACAGGTACACTTACGAACACAAAATTTTGGTTCCTGCTGGAATGGAGCTTCTTGCTATCCAGTGAGTATTTGTTAAAGAACCATATTCATTCACCCACTGCTTAATATCATCTACAGAGTTTAAATTACTTCGAATTTCTATAAAATTTAATTTTTCCTCTTTTATTTTATTGGTAAATGATTTAGGATACATTTTTATCTTAGCACTATACTCAGTATACTCTATACTATAGACTCTATAGTTTTAAAGTTGTAGGTGATGTCTATTTTTCTATTTTGTATTTTATTTATTGATTAATTAATGATATAATTATGATATGATTATATTTTAATGATATAATATGATATAATATTATATTTTAATGAGATAAAGATAAAAACGGCGGGCGATTTAAATCCAGCCAATCAGGAGAGCCCGGTTGTGAAACAATGTATGGTATGGTAATATGCCGCCGGTAGCTGTTGGCAACGTGATGTTGTTTATACGTAGTGACTGAAGTGTCTTTGCTTTTAACCCTTTGAGGAGCATGGACGTATATGTACGTTTTTAAAATACACTGTCAAAAAGAGCATTGACGTATATATACGTTTTTCCCGCGAATTCCTTTTAGTTTCATTGTTTATGTTTCCTTACGATAAAATACCTTATATGAAATATGTGCTGCCATCTGTGAAGTTTAATTTCAACTAATCATTTTATTTTCATTTATCAATACGGAATAGTTATTATCATTTTTATCAAGACATCTAGATTTTTAAATAGTTTATATTGCCTACCTAATCGATATTCTAAGGGGCGACAGCTGCTTTGATTACAACGATCGATTTTATCAAAGCTCGTTATCATATTTTAGACAAACAAAAACAATTTTACAATTGTCGCATGATTTTAATTTATATATTTAATATTATAATATTGTAGTCTGTAGATACGTGTATTGTTAACTCTTACAATGAGTCTTACCGAACAACAAATTTCAGAGTTAGTTACCAATATTGAATCTGGCGATGAAAGCGATTGGTACGATAATGTTGATGATAGTTCTTCTGATTCAGAAGTTGAAGGTAATTTGTCTGATAGTCTAAGAAAAAATATTTTTAATATTTTGAATGAAAAACATTCTACTGCTAGCAGTACTGTAAATATTGATGATATGCCAATAGTCTGTGAAGACAATGTAGTTATTCCTCCTGAAATTTTACCTCGCACTACTTCTGATCGACAATTGCCTATAATTCCCCCAAAAAAATGTACTGTAGAAGTTTTTTCTGACAAATGGATATTTGACAAAACGTCATTATCAAATTTTCAATCGAAGCATTTTTTATTTGATTCATTGAATTCCGGATCCATGTTAGAAGATATACACGAAAACTTCAAAGAAATTGATATTTTTAAAGCCTTTTTTGATGAACATTTTGTCGATCATATTGTTGAACAAACCAACAAGTATTTTAAGTTTATAAAAATTAATTTTACATTAAAAAAAAAATCTAAGCTACAGTATTGGAAAGACACAAGATGGCACCAATGACATTGCCAATTTAATTAATGAAATTAAACGTTTGGTAACTTTTTTTAAGCATTCCGTGGTTGCAACCGATGAATTTAATAAAATTTCTAAATTAAAATTAAAACAAAGCGTTCCTACGCGATGGAATTCCATATATTATATGTTACAAAGATTCATTATTTGTTCAGACAACATAGCATCCACCATAGTTAAATTCCAGAATAGTCCACCTATGATTTCTGGTACCCAGTTATTCATTGCTAAAGAAATAATGTTTCTACTCAAACCGTTTGAAGCTGCAACAAAAGAACTATGTGGCCAAAACTATGTGACGGCTAGTAAAGTAATCCCATAACTTCATTGCCTAATAAAAAAAATTGAACCAATTGAAATTAAAAATGTTATTTCTCTAGATTTTAAGAACAATTTACTTAAAAATTTAAATACCCGGTTTGGTAGAGTCGAGTATTTGGAAATTTTATCTATAGCTACTATTCTAGATCCCCGATTCAAAACACTTCATTCGAATGATCCTATTGCTTCTTCAAAAGCCATTGGCACTATTAAAAAAAAAATAATAGATATCAGAACTGAATGTAGTGAGAGCAGTTCTTCTAACACAGGTAATTCATCAGATGATGAAAATCCAGATAACTTATGGTCAGTTCATAAGGAGCTGGTCTCTAAAAAAGCTGTCGATGAACCTATGTATTCAAATGAAATGCCTACTGATTTAAAGCACTATTTAAATCAGCCAACTTTGCCATTAGGTGATGACATTTTAAAATTTTGGGATACCCATGGGCCAATTTATCCTAACCTTAAAAAAGTTGTAGAGCCATACCTTGCGATGGTAGCTACTTCAGTACCATCAGAGCGTTTGTTTTCGAAAGCTGGACAGATAGTAACGGATAGTCGCAACCGATTAACAGGTAACAATTTGAACCAACTTATGTTTCTTGGGTCTCTTTCTGAAAAAGATTGGCATTTAGATTTAATATAATTGAATAACATAAGAAATATTGTCGCTATATGTATATAATTTTATAGGTATTTTAATTTTACTTAAGAGGACGATACCCATGGGTTATTATTATTATTATTATTATTATTATACCCAAGGTGTACTCATTCTTTTTATTAAAACATTGTAAAATTGTATATTTTTAACTGTATCTGTTAAAATTATGTATTATTTATTAATAAAGTATATTATTAAAAAATATCACACTGTTTTTTTATTATTACTCATGCATTAAATTAAAGTTTAATTCAAAACAAAGATGCATAGTATAATATAGTACATATATGCATAGTACATAATTGTTTAAATATCTAAAATATGTAATAATTTATATATTTATTAACGTTTAAAGACAAACTACATAACATCAAGAATGTGAATTCAATGAAGAGTAAAATGCGTTTATGACCGTATACGGTCAACATTTAAAAAATGTTAAGTTTCAAAATTCTAATTACCTTGTACAAGTGAAAAAAAAATTAACAAAAATATAATGTAATATAAGTAAGTTAAAATCAATTAAATTTAATGTCACTTTTTGGTTATTTTTATGTTTAAATTATATTACTAATAATTACTTTTTTATTTAAATTTAACCTTTAACTACTAGTTGGTAGCCTAGGTGGTAATTAAACATAAATAATTAATAATTTTTTAACTAAGTTAAACATTTTCTTATAATTACAATTTTATTGTTGAATATATTGTTTGTTTACTATTAACTTAACTAATATTTTTTCTCATCAATTTGTCCACTTTTAATAATGGCAAAATTCTATAACGTTATAGTTATTTATCTATAAGGTTCTTTTGTAGACTTGTTATTACAAATAATATACTGACCTCTGAGACTTCTATTGTCTATACTCTATAGGAACCCAGTTCACTTGCTAGTCAATTAAAATCAGTTTTGAAAATTAAATATACCTCGTGTTAATAATTACTTACTTAGTAAAATTATTAAGTAAATCAATTTATGATTTTATTAAACAAGTGTTTAATAATAAGTTACTTGAAAATTATTATACATGGCAAGTATTTGTATTTCTGAATGGATGTTATAAGTAGGCATTATACGTATATGTTATGATAAGTAAAAACCTTGTAAATTTGGTAATTTATTCAATACAATTTTAAAAAATTAAGGCGGATCATCCTCCCCCTCTGTGACCAGCTATTACCATTTGAACACTGTCACTGTCCATTGAAGTGGTGAGTTCCGTTGTGATTGATGTAGCCACAACCATAGGACTACAACACTTTCCAGTGTATACTCGCTCCGAAATCAAGAGGGACTAGGCAGAGAGTCCTCGCACTGGCATTATTAAGTTTGGAAAACCTTTATATATTAATCATTGTGAACAAAGCGTCACTGATGAGAGTTAGATATCTAGATTTCTAACTATAACGACGCGTGCAGCACTGCCATGTAGTGATAAAAAAAATTGTTATTTTGAGAATCGATTTTCCAAAAAATCGATTTTTTGGCCACCGATTTTTTTGTATCGATTTTTTTCATTCAGATTTAAATCGATTCAAAAATCGATTCACCGACCTGAATCGCCCATCACTATACTATAGAAACGACACTCCCCCCACCACTTCACTTTTTTTCATTTTGGCAGCGGACTGATTGATGTTGTAAGCATAGCGGGAGAACATGAAGTTATAAACAGTCGGTTGCTCTATTATCACTGCAAACTGCGGATATCACTTATCACTTGCATGATATTACTCGCTATTCGTTGAATTGTTTTGAGCTTATTACATTTTGAAATTCGAATTATTCGATATTAAGTTTGTTTTTTATTGTAATTGTAAGTTGTAATTTGTATTGAGTATTTTGATTTCAACTGACTTGTACTTGAAATGCCTAACGTGTGTTGTTTCTGTAAAAAAGCACAAGGTTCCCTTGATCATGCTGTATCTTTCCATCGATTTCCCAAAGATCCAATTCAGTAAGTAAATATTTAAAGTTTATTTTTTCAACCATTTAGAATGATAATTAAAAAAACTATTTGTGTTAAGAGTTAAATTTATGTAGTGTTTGTACTTATATTATAATTTTTGTAGTATAATTTTATTGATTAAAATTTATAGTATATAAATGGAAGCTATGTGATTTACTATTCAAGTTTTTATTTATCTTGTATATCTATATTAACCATTTAACTGAACCATTACTATAAAAGATTATTGTATATTTTAATATTCATTATAATTATAGGCGTAATATTTGGCTTCAAAATTGTAAATTGGAAGATACAGCTAGAATTGAACACAAGACCTTATGCTCTGACCACTTCAATTCATCCTGTTATATTAGTAATACTAATAGGTTGCCGAAAAATGCGGTACCCACAATTTTTCCTGGTGGAGCAGAACATCTGATGCCTGAAGTTGTTGAGACTTTAGATCAACTGGCAGAAAGTAAATTCTCAATAAACGCTATTTTTATTAAAAAAAAATAAATATTTTACAATACCACCACCCGCATTATGACTAAAACAACCAACTTTTCTCAAATTATTGACTATTTTAATTTTCAAACTGTAAAATAGAATATCAATTAATAATTTTGTTGTTTATTTTAGACTTGATCTCTAGTCCACTTACAATTTTTCAACCAGTCAGATTATTTTCCGAATCACCATCTATCAATACGCCTTCGTACTCAGCAAGCTGTTCAACACCTATCTCAGATGATTATAGCTATAGTTCAGATTCTTCAACTTCAACACAAACTGAAAGATGTTTGACCAAAAACACTCCAAGAAAAATGAAACTAAAAGGGAAACTTGCAACCCTACGGAATCAAAATTAAAAAAAACTTTAAGAGAGCGCGATAACCTTAAGGTAATTAATAATAATTTACAGCAAAGACTTAATGCGACACCGACATTATCAGACTTTGAAGAAATGTGCGACAAATTTTTTAATATTAAGTCAATGTCTGATTTTGTCAAAAATCAAGCTCGTTTATGTTCTACATCGGTGGTTCTCAACCTGGGGGGCGCGCCCCCCTAGGGAGGCGTGACAAAATTTCAGGGGGGGCGTGAAAATGTTGAAAAAAAACACGAAAAATGAAAACGTTGCCATTTTCTACGCCGTACCTTGCCGGTGTGTTGGTCGCCTCCGCGGTCGATTAGTAGATATACATTATACACCGAGCGATTATTACGATTTTATCGTTTAACAATTACGGTATTAATATAAGCATTGTTTCGGCGAAAAACCGCCACTCGACGCGATAAGAACAAGTTTTGGTGACCCGTAAATAAATATTACGATTACTCTAATAGTCTTGTACAACGTTTGAGATAATTTCTATAATTTTGTATTGTTAGTATTTAGTTGTGTCGTCGCTTTCGTGCCGTACGTACTTGTTTCAGTTTATAATTTTGTTTTTAATATTATTACTGTTGGTGATTTGATATAATATCATAACTAAAAATGTCAAAATCAAAAAAAAGATTGTATAATGACGATTATATTAAATACGGATTTAGTGTAACTGAGAAAAATGGAAGTCATTTACCTCAGTGCGTGATTTGTCACACAGTTTTGAGTAATGATGCAATGCGACCTAGACGATTGGAACGTCATTTAATCACTAATCATCCCAGTTTAAAAGACAAACCCAGGCTGTGGCAACTCTATAGGCCGTTTACGGACATTGAAATTAGTTCATTCACCAGCCGTAAGGGTCGCTATTGTCTCGCTATCAGCACGCACATGGACGGTCACAACAGATTATAATATGTTAGCAATATGGCCGTTATGTACTTTTGTAATTTCTTTCGTTTTTCTACATGTCATCTGTGAATTAAGAATTTACCTAATATTTCGACCATAGAAAAATATAGATTTCGACTTTCGAGCGGTACCTATTATTCAAGCTAGGGATTATCAGCCTAATGGTAAGCATTTATTAAAATATCCAAATTCTAGTTTTTGTATGTTGGTGCAAAATGTAATTAACATTATTTCACATAATCTACCTTCTTTATGCCATCATAAAACTTTAAAAGTAGATTTAATTAATATTATTGAAGAAAAAGTAGATTTAAAATATATAAAATGTCCTGACCATAAACTAATATTTCCAGAAAAATTCGTCAATTTTGTGGTAAAATTAATGGTGCATAATTGGTGTACGCAAATTAATAGAATTTTATCTGGCAAAATAAATTTAAATAAAAATGAATCTGATAAAATTAAAATAAATGCCTTTGAAAGGTACAAACTGTTTTCAAAAAAAAAAAGGTCCTCTTAAAATATTATTATTAGATTATTATATTATTCAATTTGTTAATTTTAATTTTGAAAAATGTGTAAATATTAATTGTATGTGTAAATATGTGTAAATATTCCCATTGACTAGATATATTATGTTTATTATACCTAGCTTTAACCAGTGTTGTAAATAAAAAAAAATTAAAAGTATTTAAGTATTACTCAAATACCTTAAAATAAAGTATTTAAAATACCACCCAAATACTATAAATATTAAAGTATTTGAAATAATCTTCAAATACAAAAAAAAATTATTTTTCTTTTTAGTTCTGAAATAATTGATTATAACAAAAATTTGTTTATTGCATTTTAAAAACAGGATTTGTTCAATATTCAAAATTCTGATCAGTCATGTTAGGTTGCACCACAACAATGAACTTTTCTCTACAAAGTTATATATTAATTTAAAGCTATATGTATTTGGATATCGTATACTGTCATCGATCGTCGTCGACGATAAACGATAATAATTTTCTTGGTAAATAGGTAGTAGGCACTTATATAATTAGTAATAATATTTTTGTATAATTAAATAATTATAAAGTATAAGGCATAAATGATAAATATATAATATTATATTGTATTCAATACGGAAAAAAAGTATTTGAATACTTTTACTCAAATACTTTACAACACTGGCTATAACTATATATTTATATATTTATATTATATTATTTAGTATGTGTATTTCATTTAACCCTTTCCTGACTAACGGGACTTTTCAGTCCCGGGGAATAAAAAATTCATATTAAATCAGGAAATATAATTTTCGACCCGGTAATGACTGACGGGACTTTGTAGTCCCATACAAATGTATATAAAATATCATGGAGGAAAAAATAATTAATTTTTCATTGAAAACTTCAACGTTTTGTTATCACATTTTTGTGTTTTGTGATTTCGTGTTTTCGCATTATTAGTAGCTCGTAATTGGCAAGATTTTTTAAGGTAAGCATGCAAATTTTATTATATTATGATTACATATGTTGTTTATTATGTAATAAGGCAATTCCTAGTACTATAGTTACCTTGAGTTGATTACATTTCATGATTGAATTGGGCGGACTTAAAAGTCCCGTCAGTCAGAAACGATTTTGCCTATATTTGTATTTTGTTTCTGCATGACGGTTGAATTCAAAATAATAATACAATTTTAGAAATTATTTTAGAAAATGACTAATCTAACTATCGACGACATTGAGAAATATCTAGAAGAGATTCCAGATGATGCTGATGTCATATCAGATTTTGGTGATAATGATAATGACTCTGAAATTGATTTTGACCCACTGGATGTTGCAGAAAGCCAGGATGTCCAAGCTGATTATGAGTTTGATATTGAAAACTTGGGTGAGTCTTTTTGCATAATATAATATTTATGAATTAGGAACTGCATACTGTTTTTATGTTTAGATATTATGATTGAGGATGACATTTGGACAGCATCAACGTTAATTGCTCAGAATATGCCAAGTAATGATATTATATCTAACAGTAGTACAAATAAATCACAAAATATATATTGTTTAGACTCTGTAGATATTGATAGGAAAATTAGTATGCCTACAAGATCAAAAAAAAAGAAAATGTCTGTACATACAACCCAAAATGCTGGTAAGCAATTGTAAATTATGTTATAATGCACAAATTTATATGATATAGTTATTAACTTTTTAGATTTAGATAATAATAATGATGATGATGTCTGCAATTCGATGAACATGAGTATGCCTACTAGATCAAAAAAAAAGAAAAAGTCTGTACATACAACCCAAAATGCTGGTAAGTAATTGTAAATTATGTTATAATGCACAAATTTATATGATATAGTTATTAACTTTTTAGATTTAGATAATAATAATGATGATGATGTCTGCAATTCGATGAACATGAGTATGCCTACTAGATCAAAAAAAAAGAAAAAGTCTGTACATACAACCCAAAATGCTGGTAAGTAATTGTAAATTATGTTATAATGCACAAATTTATATGATATAGTTATTAACTTTTTAGATTTAGATAATAATAATGATGATGATGTCTGCAATTCGATGAACACGAGTATGCCTACAAGATCAAAAAAAAAGAAAAAGTCTGCACATCAAACACACAATGATGGTAAGCAATTATTAATTTGTGTGAGAGTATATAATTTTATATTATTATATATTTAGATAATATTGCTCCTGATGTGGAAGGTGATGAAGTAGACAATATGTCCCTGCATTGGCACAGTAAAACAGATGTTAGAACTGAAAGACCTGAGAGTCTTGGATGTGTTGGAGCCAACGAATCTAACTTCATTCAGTGTAATACCCCGACTGATGTTTTTATGGTTTTCATGGATGTAATAATAGATGATTTAGTTTATCAAACAAACTTGTATGGTACGCAAAATGATAGGACACTAAAAATAACTAAAGATGAGATGCTGGTATTTTTTGGGATAAATTTTTTTATGGGCTACCATGAACTTCCGGCATGGAAAGACTACTGGAGTAGTTCGCCTGACTTGGGGGTAAAATTTGTGTCTGATGCCATGTCTAGAAATACATTTCAAAAAATTCTACAAAATCTTCACTGCAATGACAATACAAGTTTACCCTCAAATAACAAAGATAAACTCTTCAAATTACGGCCCATCATTGACAAACTTAATACATCATTTCGTAATCACTATTTTGGTACACGACAACTCAGTGTGGATGAGAGCATGGTAAAATTTAAAGGCAGGTCCACTCTCAAGCAATATAACCCCATGAAACCTATTAAACGTGGATACAAAATTTGGAGCATGGCTGACCAAAATGGGTATATGTTAGCATTTAAAATCTACCAGGGTAAAGAGGAGAGCATAAACCCAGAATTTAGTAGCCTTGGACTTGGTGAGCGGGTAGTGTTAGAGTTGACAAAGTCAGTATGGAACCAATATAGAGAAATTTATTTTGATAATTTCTTTTCTTCGACAAAACTACTTCAACAATTAAAATTACAAAAAACCCTTGCGTGTGGTACTGTAAGAATTAATAGAAAAGGGTTGCCAAAAAAAATGATGTTGGATAAGGAAATGAAAAGGGGTATGTCTGATTCTAAGTTTTTGGTAGATGGAATATCATTTTTTAAATGGATGGACAATAAACCTGTTCACCTTATATCAAATTTCCATGGTTCAGAAATAACAAGTGTAAAGCGAAAAGCAAAAGATGGGTCAGCAGTAACAGTCCCATGCCCTTCAGTAGTTTCTGACTATAACAAGTATATGGGAGGTGTGGATCATGCTGATAGATTGCGGGCATTATACAATATAGATAGAAAATCTCCAAAGTGGTGGCATCGTTTGTTTTTTGGACTTATAGACATCATGTTTGTCAATTCATATGTGGTGTATACCACACTATTCAATAAAATTTCTGTCTTGGAGTATAGAAGATCCGTAGTACAAGGATTACTCACAAACCAATCATTAAAAACTAAAAACTCTCCAGCTCAAAAACAAAAAAACAATAAACGAAGAAAAACTGGATTTTCTGTCTCAAGGGATGTTAGAACAGGAAATACTGGAATACACTGGCCATGTTTTGTCAAAGAACGTGCAAGATGTGAAGTTTGCAGTTCCAAGGCGATTGAATCGAGGCCTCACTCAAAGTGCTCACATTGCAACGTCTTTTTGTGTTGCAATGAAAAAAAAAATTGTTTTTCTGAATTTCATGAAAAATAATTGATGTTCTTAATATTAATTATGTTAATAAAGAATTGTTAATTTTCATGTTTTAGTATTTTTCATTAATTATTTAAAAAAAGTCCTTAATTATGTCCTTAATTTTTACATTGTTTATATGTAAAAAAAAAATGTGCTAGATGACTGACGGGACTTTTGAGTCCAGACTGTAGATGACCGACGGGACCTGAAAGTCCCAGGATTAAAAAAGGATGAAGGATGAAAAACTAAAATATAACAAAATTATGCTGTTACTTAAAAATTGCATAAAAATTGAATTATGAAAAAAAAAAATAACTTTTTAATGAATTTCAAGGTTTGGTCAGGAAAGGGTAATTCAATTTGTTAATTTTAATTTTGAAATATGTGGCAATATTCCCATTCACTAGATATATTTTTATTAGATTGTTAATTTTTAAGTATTAAATATATGACTGAGAAATGTAACAAAAGTTCCAACTAATTTTGTATTTGTATATTTAAAAAATAAAATGTATGTTTAATATTATAATTTATTCTTATTATTTCGTAGTTTTTGTATATTGTTTTAGTATATTGTAATAAAAATTAATTCTATTTATTTTCGGTGTTTGTTTTATTAATTTCAATTGAGTATTTAAAATAATAATTAACAGTGGTTAATGCGCCCAGCGCCCAGGGTTGGCAATCTATATACGCGGCGGCGGCGGCGATTAGAGCTATGGGTGGGTGGAGAGAAGGGTTCGAAGTTTCATTCACCAGCCACCGGGAGCGCAGTGTTCAATGTCCCGAATAATAACATTGCGGTTGCCTATCTATTAGTATACTTGTCTATGGACAAACCGATCGATTTTTTTCATGCTAAAATAAACTCGGTAAAACGAATGAAACTTGATTCAACTGGTCATTTTGCAAGGGAAAATGAAAAGCTTATGGAAGCTTCTTACGAGATTGCCTTGTTGATAGCTAAAGACAAGAAACCACACACTATTGGTGAGTCCCTTGTAAAACCTTGTTTACTTACTGCTTGTAAAACTATATTAAATGAAGAAAGTTGTGCTAAAGTTGCAAAAATTTCTCTGTCTAACAATACAATAAAACGCAGAATCGATGAAATGGCTCACGATTTGAAGAATCAAATAATAGAAAAAGTAAATAAGTCTCCGTTCTTTTCACTTCAGTGTGACGAAACAACGGACATTTCGCAGATTCTCAATTACTGTTTTATTGTAAATTTATTGATGATAAAAAATTCAAGGAAGAAATATTATTCTCTGAAACTCTTAAAACAACAACAAAGGCGGTTGATGTATTTTCTGTTCTTTCTGATTTTTAATTTCTAACAGTCTTCCTTGGGAGAAAGTAATTGGTATATGCACTGACGGAGCACAAGCTATGACTGGCTGTAAAAATGGTTTTATTCAACTAGTCAAGGAAAAAAACCCTAACATAATTGGTTCACACTGCATCATTCATAGACAGGCTTTAGCTTGCAAGACTTTACCTGAATCACTAAACTCAGTTTTGAATTTGGCAATAAAAATTGTCAACTAAGTAAAATCTAGTGCTTTAAATACTAGAATTTTTAATGTTTTGTGTAATGAGTTGCAAAGTGACCATCAAACCCTTATTTATCACACAGAAGTTCGTTGGCTGTCTAAAGGTAATATGCTTGATAGAATGTACAGTTTAAAGTCAGAGATTGAAATATTTTTAATGAGTGCTGGGAAATTAGATCTATACAACAAGTTTACAGATGAAAAATGTATTTTTTATATAGCATATTTAGCAGACTTTTTTGGATTCCTAAATGTTCTAAATTTAAAACTTCAAGGACATACAAATATTCTGAAGTCGTACGATACAATTCAAGCTTTTTTAGAAAAAATATCATTGTGGCAACGCCGTCTTTGTGCGACCAAACCTAATTTCTCATCTTTTCCACGGCTTAATGAACTTCTTGATGATACCGAAAATCACATATTAAATATCGAGAATGAGTTTAAGGAATTGATTTCAGCACATCTGGTATCTTTAAAAGACCAGCTATCAAAGTATTTTCCTGATATTTCTACAGAGAACTGGCAATTTAAATTAGTATTAGATCCATTCAAAATTGATGTGGACATACTTCCAGATTATCTTCAAGAGCAAACCATCGACCTTAAGAATGATTCACAAGCAAAAGAAGACTTTAAAAATAAGACTGTTGAAGATTTTTGGCTGTGTTATCTCTCAATAAGAGTGAATAAGAGAGTGATTTGAGATGCGCATTATCACAGATGTCGCCAAACATAAAAAAATTGATTAAAAATAAACAGGGCCAACCCTCTCATTAATTGTATTTTTAATAATAGTTAATATTAATTTTAAATAATAATAATATATTTTTTTTGTGCAAATAAATTCATTAAAAAATAAAAATAAAAAAATTGATTAAAAATAAACAGGGCCAACCCTCTCATTAATTGTATTTTTAATAATAGTTAATATTAATTTAACTTTTTTAAATACAGATTTGTATCTGATGATAAGATTATTGAAAGCAAACATCTAAAATCATTTTATGAAGCTGATAATCAACGCACTCACCGCCTGGCACCTAAATTAACGGACACCCATATTAATCCAGGCCCATTTCAAAAAATGAAGGTCAAGTATGCTGCACAAATTTTTAGTAAAACAGTTACCAGTGGTATGAGTGTGTGTATAACAGATAAATCACTTCCACTTGAATCTAAGGATACAATTTTGTTCATAGATTCAATGGATAATTTGTTTGATATCTTCAATTCAAGGCCTACTTCAAATTCTAATGAATCAGACATTGAATTGGAAGATGAGCCAACTGGTCTAGAACGTTTTTGTTTTCCCTATGATGGTTCTTCCTATCAGAATAATTTCTTACTTTCTTTGTTCAATTTCTTCAAAAACTTGAAAATTCAGAAGTATAATGTTGTAAGACACCAGTGGGTGGATGTTGTGAAGAGTTACAACATAAAATTTTTAAAAGGTTGGATGGTTTCAATTGCTGGTCTAATACGCTTGTATACAAATTTATCTTTAAATTATGATGATTTGAAGTTATTTACTAGAAGGTTAAATCAAGATTGCCTAGAAAATTTGTTTGGCACTATTCGTATTCAAAATGGTAATTGCATAAATCCAACAACTATACAGTTCCAACGTTCTTTCAAAAAATTATTTTGTTTAAGTTATTTTGAATACAATGATGGAGCAAATTGTATAGAAGATTTAGATAACGTTTTAACCAATATGAATAATACACCAGCAGAACAGTTGAAAATAATTTTTCCTGAGAAAAAATGCGTTGTTCAAATAAATAAGTTAAGCGTTGATGGTAGACATTATAGGTCTTTGGCGTTGCCAGAAAAAAATGCATTCATATACATATGTGGTTATTTAATAAGTAAATGCTTAAAAATTCATTCTTGTGATTCATGTTTGGAATATGCTCGATCTACAACAGAACTTTCCAGTGAACACTTTTTCACCTACTCTAAGTCACATCAACAGGATTCAACTTCAATATTTTCTTCATTAATGACTCCAGATTCAAATTTTTGCCAGTATATGTATGAATTGGACCAAATATTCACTAATAACTTTCAACAATTGTTGCCATTACCAAAAGTTGGAGAAAAAATTAAAAATTTGATGAGTTTTGTATATTTTGAGCATAATTGTCCTCAGTTTCCCAAAGATTATTTATTGAATTTATTTATTAGATTCAGAATTTATACAACTATAAGCAGAACCAACAGATCTCTTAAAGGCCCTAAGCCTAAAAACAGAAAACTCCAAATTTTGTGTAATATATAAATTATATTATATGTATAATGTAATGTATTTTTAAATGTGATACTTGTGTAAACTAAACTTCTTAGTCTCTAAGATCATGATTTAATATTATTATTATTTATGTGTATTTTTATTATTATTTTGTGTAAATAATTATATATTTATATTCAAAAATCTTTTTCTATTTTGGATATTTATTTTTATTATTCAACCTTGACAACTCCTTTTTCTTTATGTATTTATCATTAACATGATTTTCTTTGTAAAGCAGAATGGGCCGTTCTGTATATTATTTCTGCTGGGTTGCTACTGAATAATTATATTGTGTATGGTATTGTTGAAAATATATTTTTTATGTTCAATTATTAATCAATAAATAAGAAAGATTTCTTAATAATAAATAGGTAGAATGGTTAAACTAGTCAGCTTCTTATAGATTAAAGACGTTTTGGCAATGTTAAGTATAAACAGAGTTAGTATTTTACAGTACTTACAATTGAGTCCAATTTAAACAGTACAAGAAATGTCGCTATAACATTTTGAAATCTACTGGAGCAAATTCAATATTAATATTATATGATAATTTATAGTCCGGCTCACGAAAAGTGAACGTTCAAGGTCGATGGGTGGTGTCCAAATGTTGTTGAATCCAGGGGTTCTCCGTTTTGTACTATGTACCTACCGCTGGCCGTCTCATGATCCATGATTCGTTTTGGCGGTACCATATTCAATAAACATTCCTTTTATGTTAGAAGCTGCTACTTTACCTTTTTTTAAAGGCAAACCCTACATTGTGTTTAACATTACAATTGTCATTCCTCGTGAGCTCGACATAGTGAACGCACGTGTTTAGTTAACAGTGATACAATATTCGGTCTGCTTTTGGTGTTATAACCATTTATACATATAGTTTGTTCTATGTATAAAATACTAATTTTTAATTATTTAACGTTAAAATGCCTTTTAAAAACAATGACACTCGTAGTCAAACCAAAAAAGTTATTTTTAATGTGTACAATTATTTAAAAAATCTGGCTACTTCAGATGACGAGGTCTTAAAACAATATTTTAAACAGACTCAAAAAATTACTGCGGACGCGTGTGGTGTATCTCTTATGACAGTAAGACGAGTGTGTGCAGAAGGATCATCTACTGCTGACGATGTCTCAGACTCGTCACAACCTGGACCGTCATTTAACTCACCGCGAAAAACGTATAAACGGAAAAAGTATGCCACAGAACTGGACGATTTCGATAACGATGTTGTTCGACGAACTGTGCATGAATTTTATGAAAAAGGTGAATATCCTACATCAAGATTAATTTTAAATTCTATTCAACAAAAATTTGATTATAAAGGTAGTCTTGCTTCCATGAAAAGATTGTTGACAAAATTAAAATTTACGTATAAAAAATGTAACGACGGACGTAAATTTTTAATGGAGCGAAACGACATTGTTGCCTTGAGGTGTAAATTTTTGCGTACGATGTGTACACTCCGAAAAAATAACGATTCCCGTCCTGTAATTTACTTAGACGAGACCTGGGTGAATCAAAACCACTCTAAAAC
This sequence comes from Nasonovia ribisnigri, assembly GCA_027563435.1. Taxonomy (NCBI): domain Eukaryota; kingdom Metazoa; phylum Arthropoda; class Insecta; order Hemiptera; family Aphididae; genus Nasonovia; species Nasonovia ribisnigri. The sequence continues at coordinate 40,225 of JANEHU010004405.1, forward strand.
GTATATATGGCAAAATGAAGATGAAACTGAAGGTTTAAAAGTACCTACCGGTAAGGGAGGTCGGCTCATTGTTTGCCATGCAGGTTCAAGTCATTATGGTTTTATTAAGGAAGCAAAATTAATTTTTCGTAGCAAATCAGGCAATACAGAAGACTACCATAATCAAATGAATGCTGAAGTTTTTAGATCTTGGTTCGTACAAATGTTGCAATCCCTTGAAGAATCATGTGTCATCGTCATGGACAACGCTCCATACCACTCAATGTTGGAAGATAATTTTCCAAAAAGCAATGCCCGAAAAGCCGATATACAAGAATGGTTAACCAAAAAAAATATTGATTTTTCTCCACTTGAAACAGTTGCTGAGCTTCGTGAAAGAGTTAGAGTCTTAATACCAACCGAAAAAAAATACGAGCTAGATGAATTGGCCCTTAAAATGGGACATGAAGTTGTACGGTTACCACCTTATCATTGTCAGTACAATCCAATCGAAATGATATGGGCACAAGTTAAGGGACAAGTTGCATCGAAAAATACAACATTTAAGATGGCTGATGTTGAAAAATTAATGCACGAAGCAATAGATTCGGTGAAAAAAGAAAATTGGGTAAATTGCGTTTGTCATGCCGAAAGAATACAGGACGAAGATTATCAAAAGGAAAAACATAGAGAAGTAATTTTAGAACCTATTATTCTCACAATACGACCAGGTGACAGCAGTAGTGATGACGACGATGAGGAAGACGACATATAATTTATTTGTGTAATATGTATATACCTACTTTAATTTAAATTATATTATATTTGTGTTTCTTAAAAAATTTTTGTATGATTAAATTGTGATTCTTTTTGGAAATTAAATGTTTAATATCGGTATTTAAAATAGTTTATGCATCTTTTCCTAATTGTTACATCCATAAATGTGTTTAATATTATTGTAATGTTTATGTTGTATTGTGGTATGAACAATTTAAAAAAAACGCGGCAAACGGGTTTGATAATCACTTGTTGAAAACGGCCACGGGGATCGCTGATATCAACGTTCACTTTTCGTGAGCTGGACTGTACATACTGTTTTTAATCAACAAAAAATAATTACACATTAAAATGGTCCTTAAAAATGTATATATATATATTTTTTTTTTATTGATCAAAATAACATTGACAGTAAAGGCCATTAGTTAATAAAATTATATTTTATAATGTAAATATTGTATTGTACTTTCTTTTCTTGATATCCCACTAAATAGACAAACTAAAGTTATTCAAATTATTTGAATGGCGGGAAATTAATATAGATAGGTTTGATAATATTCTATGGTTGATGTTGTGAACCATTGAGTAAATAATATAAGGAGAGGCCATTTCCTCCTATATTGCCATGTACAATGATATGAATCAACTGAACATAATTGTGCAACCTTTAGTTGAAACAATTTAAACTAGATGGCAGCGCTGTGAGTATATTATTTACTCAATGATAATTAATATACATATTATAATTTATATTATACATTATTATTATAAATTACAAATTGTAATTTGTAATTTACAATACTGTCAATACTGATTAATGAACGACGTCAACTATTACAGACTATTTTTGTATTTAATTTTTTACATAATGGTCAGTTGTGCTTTTTGTGGTAGAACGAAAAACGAGTCGTGCAAAGTAGCCAAAATCACCTTTCACCGGTATGTTACATGCTTAAAATAATTGTATTAATGTGTCCATACTTCATGTAAGTACCAGTGACGCAAATAGGGGGCTTGGGGGCTTAGCCCCCTCAAAATCACTCAAAGCCCCCTCAAAGTATTATAGTTTACCATTCTTAAAAGTGTGTACGTATAAATTATAATTTAAAAAAAAATGTGTTGGGGCTTGAGCCCCCCTCTAAACATTTTTCCTATTTGTGCCACTGGTAAGTACCAAGGCTGACTAGTGACTACGTTAGTAGAAAATATTATGTTTTATTAAGGATACCTAATGATGAAACTCAACGAACAAACTGGTTATTAAAACTAAAGGAGGTTTATCTTATCCTAGTGAAGATGTCATATACATATGTATGATGACTGAAAAATACATTAAAGAATATTATAGTGAAAAAAAACCAGTTAGTAAACTGTTAGTTGAGACTAAAGTGTTATCTTATTTTACTACAAATTGTCCATTTAAAAATATAAGTTACCATCAACATGACAGTGATCCTCTAACAAATCATATTATTTTGTTAATTAAATCTATAATTTCTATTTATTTTGAAACTAAAATTCATTACTTGTGTAAAAGACTAAAAGTAGTAGCGAAACAATATCTTTAAGACATTGGTATAATAAAATAATAATTTTCAAAGGCTAATAATATATATTATTATATAATAAAATATTATTATTCAGTATAAATATGTATTTTTATTATTTACAAAATAACCGCGTCATCAAAAAAACCACAGAACAATAACCAAGAGACATAAATGTGAAAGGATTAATCATAACATTTATATTTATTATTTTAATTTTTTTTTATGTTAAATTTTTAATCATTGAGTGGATTATAATATTATTATAGTTATAATAAATATAAATTCAAAATTATACATTATACATTTGTACAATAGTAAATTATTAGTACTATTCATTGATTGGTGAGCAGATTTTATTATTTAAAATGCTTTTCTTGGTACTAAATATGAAATCTAAATATGTTGTGAACTATTGTTATACCTACTCAAATTAAGTTTTTCCGGAAAAAGATATTACTTACCTGGCATGAATAATTATGCTTTTGCTTACAAATCGCACATTAAATATTTTTAAATCCACATTTTATCTTTAATTTAAATTGATAGACTGCTTTTAATTAACAAATCATAAACATATTTGATGGGTCCTTACCTATACCCACCTACTATGTTACTATGTTCATTTTGATTTATGATTGTCCAACTGGTTTTTATGATTTTAATGCAACATATTTAAAATCTATTTGTCGATCACAATTCATAATATAGTATAGTACTAGCTACTTAAAATATGCATGTTTTGGAAATGTAGAAATTATGGTTTTGTGCTGGGTTGTTGGATGTTGCCATTACAACGAAAAAGATTGTTGCAAATTCTATCGCTTTCCAATAAATTTGAAAGAAAAAAAAAAATGGATAAAGTTGATAAGGTGCTTAAGAAACAATTGTAATATTAGTTATTTATTTTAGTAAAATCTATAAAATTAATTTACATTCTATAGAAGAACTGATGAACCTAAGACAGGAGCTCGCAGCTGTCACTTTGTAGAGGGTAAAAAAGAAAATGGACCAACAATCCTCCCCCATCGTCCTCATCAGTTTGGTACACATCACTTGACACCTGAGAAAAAAAGATTTCGTAAAACCACACAAACTATATCACATAATATGCTAGATATTATGGCAGACAATGAAGTTTTGTGTGAGAACAGTGACAAAATTAATCCAATTGAATATGAAATTAATAATGATGTACTAGATTTATCATTGAAACCAATATTGAATTCAAGGTTTGTAGTGCACTGGGATATATATTTATATATTATATATTATAAAATATAAATATATATATATATATATTTAATTATCTAATTTAGTCCAAATTGAAATTAAAATATCTTGGCATAAAAATAAACTGTTTATTTATTTCCTTATTTTTTTTTTATTGTGTTTTACAGTTTAAAGTTGAACGATAATAATAATGCTTCAAATGGTTCAATAGTTTCAGAAGTTCAAAATTATTTTCTCCAAAAAGAAAATGAAGCAATGAAAATTGAATTAAAACATTTAGGAATAAAATTTAACTATTCAAATTTAAATCAAAATGATGAACTGTTAAATTCTTACACTGGTTTACCTTCAAACTCAGTGTTTCAAGCGCTTTATAATTTAGTAAAACCATTGAATATTGAATATCATTTAACGTGGTCTGTGGAAAGCATCAATAAAGAAGATCAAATACTCATAACCTTAATGAAGTTGAGGCATAATTTTCCACATTTTGATCTAGCAGTCAGATTTAACTGTAGTAGTGCTACTATCACAAATATTGTTATAACGTGGATTAATATTTTACATCAAGTATTATTCAAAAAATGCATGAGTAAAATACCATCTAGAGAAAAAAATAAATTGTGTATGCCCAATGCATTCAAACCATTTTTAAATTGCCGAATTGTTATTGATTGCACTGAGATTTTTACTGCTGTTTCTCGCCAATCTATGAATATCCAAAAAGACACATACAGCAATTATAAACACAGGAATACTTGGAAAGCTTTGATTGGAATCGCTCCAAACGGTGTAGTTACATTTGTGAGTAAATTATTCCCTGGGTCAACTTCTGATAAAGTGATAACTTTAAAAAGTGGACTTTTGGAACAGCTAGTTCCAGGTGATCTAATTCTAGCAGATAAAGGGTTTCTAATTAGAGATATATTACCACCAGGAGTATCATTGAATATCCCTCCATTTTTAGACACTCCACAATTTACTCCTGATCAAGTAGTACAGACTGAAACAATAGCAAAAGCTAGGATACATATTGAAAGAGCAATTCAAAGAATTAAATGCTACTCAATACTAGATGTTATTCCTTTTTCGATGCTTAAACAAGCAGAAAGTATTTTTCAAGTGGTTGCAGCGTTAACAAATTTGCAGCCTCCACTTATTAAAGAAATTCAAAACCACATGTGACAGTTTTAATATTATAATTACCTTAATTAATTAACACTTATAGTTTTGGCTATACTTTTAAATAAAAAAAAAATATTAATAAAATAATACACTTGCTACTTATGATGAATTAATTGCATTTACCTTTATAATAAACATAGAATTATAATATTTACCATCATTAAATAAATTATTTATAAATTATTTTCTATTAAATATGGTATATACTTTTGTATAAAAAATGATTCTAAAATTCCTAAATTGCTTTCCCACTCATCATCTTTTTGAACTTCTGTTATTATTGATTGCATTGGGGTCCAAATAACTAAGTAACATAACTTGCGGTTTGTCAAATAAAGTTGGCCCTGTATCTGATCCCAATAAGGATGTTGTTTGTTTACTAATATGTGATCATTTTCTTTGTATATAATGTAACTGTGGTCGTTTTCAATTTCAGTTGACAAAACTTTGTTCCTAAACTTCCATGGGCATTTAACTTCAACAATATGATTCGTCCCAACTAAACCATCAGGTGAAGCTCCAAGGAAGCCATTATTAGACAACCACAACCCAGTAGGAATAACAGAAACTGTTTCTTCTTGTTCAAGAATGTTAATACCACAACTTTCATTTGTAATGCCCCATTGTATTGCATGCACACCATTTAGATTTGTATCATTGTTTAAAGACTTGTACAAAGAGTTTGGAAATTTATTTCTTTTACAGCAGGCAAGTACTTTTCCAAAATGGCTAGCAGTAAGTCTATTTTTTCTGTATGTGAACCATAAATTATTTTTATGTTGGCCGACTGTATCATTTACAATTTGTAGAACTAAAGCGTCAGTTATAGAACATTTTGTAAGGAAATATGTTTTAAATTTACAAAAATCCTTACTTTTAACTAAATCTTTACACTGCTTATTTAATAGAATACTATGAATAGCTTCAATTAATACAGTTGGAAGTTTCACTGGATCAGGTTCTGGTTTAAATAACCATGAAAACCCAGTTGGAAATGATAGATTTGTTAATGTTTGTTGGAAGCAACTAATATCTTTTTCAGACACATTAACATCAGGACACTCAAACTTACCGTAAATATCACTTATGGTTTTAATATCCTCTGTTGAACTACTTTTCCTAAAACTCCATGAACAAGCAGTGTCTGTGGAACTTATATTATAATGAGTATGTAAAGCTAATGTGGCAATATGATGACAGACAATTCCACGGGGACAAGAACACTGTGCATCTGATAGACATCCGTCTTTAAGATAAAGTTGGACTTTATATGAACCATTTTTCATACTAGGCTTAATCTCACCTGTAATAATCTGTAAATTCATATCTGCTTGGAACTTCAGAACATGATTATCTTTATATGCAACTTCGCCTCTTTTCAGTTGCTTTATACTGTCTTTAAAAAACTCAGATATAGAACTTATTGACAACAAATGATTTCCAGCCATGGTATTAAGTAATAAAAGTATTAAACATCAAAATTTACTTATGAGTGTTTAAAAAAACTTAATTGTCTTGTACACCTAATCAGTATAAAATATTGTTTGGATCCAGTAATTATCACTGATAAGGTTTGATAACCAGTATGACGTAGACACTACAGTACGGTCCACGAAAACGTGCGGGTGACCGCTGCGCGCCTCGTGGCGATTTCTCTGAAAGCCAGTGTACCTCAACATATGATCTGTGCCAACTGCTGGTGTTGCAGCCGGCGCGGCTGCAATACCGGTGAGGCAACCAAATGTTTTATATGTAGGAACATCCCTTTATATTGAATGAACTGCAACCGGTGTCCGGCACCCCATGTGCTATTTAACAATAGCATAGCACATCCGTACATTTTGAAATTGGAATTTAGATATAATAGTGGGGACTAGTGGCTTGAAACCCTGAAGCATTTAACAGCTATAGCAAACGTATCTCTGTCTTGTATCGACTCCACGTGCGTTTGGTGCTCCCTAGTCATTAGTTTTGATATTTAATGAAAAGTGTATTGATTTTCGCAATTTTTAATCTCACGTTTTAAAAATGGCTTCTTGTACACACAATGATATTCATAGCCAAAGTAAACAAGTGATTTTTCGCGTGTATACTTTTTTCAAAAAACTGTCTTCTATGGAAAATTTATCAACAGAGTTTTTTAAAAAAACTCAGCTCATTACTGCAGAAGCGTGTGGAGTCAGCGAACGAACTGTTCAAAAAATTTTCGCGGAATCAAAAAAATCTGAAAATGAAAACGTCACGTGTGCAAAAACTTTATTCAAATCGCCGAGAAAAACATATTATAGGAAAAAGAATATTACTGATATCGATGATTTCAACGCCGATGTAGTCCGAAGATGTGTCCATGAATTTTACGATAAAGGTAACTAACTCATTTTTGTAATATTTAAATTTTTATTTACTTTCTCTCTAATAAGTCAATAAATTACAACTATTAACTATAGCTTATATTTGAAAATTTTTTTTTAATATACGCATCAAAATGATTTGTTTTTTTTTTATTTTTTTTAAATTTTTTTAAATTTTTAAATTTTTTTTTGTGTCTGTCATCACCTTTTAGGACAGTAAAAGTGCTTGGATTTTCTTCAATGTAACTTTTCTGATAGGAAAGTGAATCTAGTTGGTACTTTGGGGGGTCAAAAGTAAAAATTTCTCACTACCTACACTTCAATTTGAAAAATATAAATATGTTTAACCCTTTGTTGACCAGACTTAGAAATAAAATTATTTCTAAATTTGGATCAAAGTTTTATTATTTTCTTGTAGCTAAAGAGGTACTTGTGCGTACCGACGGGTCACAGTAAAGATAAATGCATCGTATTATTTAATATACATTTATTTGTAATGTGGTACTCAAAAGTACCGTCGGTCGACAAAGGGTTAATATAATAATATTATGTATGTATATTTATTTACATAATTAATATTTTTTAATTATAATGTTGTAAAAAGCTATGGTATTGATTAACACTCTGTATTTTACAGTTTAAATAATAATGAAATATAAATAAATAAATAAATAAAAATGAAATAATAAATAAAAATTATCATTGTAGGTGAATATCCAACTTCTGGAAAGATATGTGAAGCTTTGAAGACAAAAATTAATTTTGAAGGATCTAAAACATCCGTGAAAAGAATTCTGCAATCCTTACACTTTAAATATAAAAAGTGTAGCAACGGTCGGAAATTTTTAATGGAACGGAACGATATTGTGGCGCTTCGAAACACATTTTTAAGGAAAATGTGTACTCTACGTTCGAGCGGTGACACTAGACCTGTTATTTATCTTGATGAAACTTGGGTGAATCAAAACCACTCGAGAAATCATATTTGGCAAAATGAATTGGATCGTGAAGGATTTAGAGTGCCTATTGGTAAGGGTGGTCGCCTTATAGTATGCCATGCTGGAGCAGCTAAATTTGGTTTCATTTCTGGCTCTAAATTAATTTTTAGAAGTAAAAATGACGGCGACTACCATTCACAAATGAATAGTCAAATATTCCATGATTGGTTTATAAATATGTTACAATTGTTAGAAGAGCCATGTGTCATCGTTATGGATAATGCTCCATATCATAGCGTTTTAGTGGAGAATGTACCAAAATCAAGTACGAAAAAGGCCGATGTTCAAAAATGGCTGACAGAAAAAGGTATAGAGTTTTCCCTGTGTGAAACTTTGGCTGAGCTCAGAGAGAAGATCAAAATGGCAAGACCACGAGAGAAACGCTACCAGTTAGACGAGACGGCATTTCAAATGGGACATGAAGTAGTTCGACTTCCACCTTATCACTGTCAATACAACCCGATAGAGTTGATTTGGGCTCAAGTGAAAGGAGAGGTGGCTTCCAAAAACACCACATTCAAAATAGCCAATGTTGAAAGACTTATGCACGAAGCCATAGATGCTGTCACTCAAAGTAATTGGGAAAGATGTGTAAGACATGCAGAAAAACTTCAAGAGGAAGATTATGCAAAAGAAGGTTTCAGAGATCATATAATGGAACCTATAATTATGACAATTGACTCCGACGACAGCAGCTGTAGTAGCGACGAAGAAAACGACGATTAACAATTTTTTATAATATTTTTTTTTATTTATTTGATTTTTTTTATATTATTAATTATAAAATAGCAGTTATCAAATTTATGTACGGTAATTTTTTTTTAATTGAGTACAATTATATACATTTTATAAAAAAAAATATACGCATTGTACAATGTACATATATGTGTGTACACGATTAATTTCAAAATTTAGCGGGAAATAGTTTACCAACCACCGACGCAAAATTGCCACGAGGCGCGCAGCGGTCACCCGCACGTTTTCGTGGACCGTACTGTAATCACGCGTATACAGGAGTTCATTGGCCAAAGTTTACAGAAAAAAGAGCAAGATGTGAGGTGTGCAGTTCCAAAGGTGTGGAATCTAGACCATTTTCTGTGTGTAATCATTGTAAAGTGCATTTGTGTGTCAATGAGAAGAAAAACTGTTTTGCCGAATACCATGAGATGAATTAAATATAAAATTAATATTAATTTTTTTTATTATTTATAAATATTATTTTGTAAATAATGGTTTTATCAATAAATGTTATAAATTATGTTTATCAGGTTAAATTTTTTATTTATACCACGGTTATCTACTCAGGTTGGGAATCGGCGTATGTTTCTCCATAGCGAGTTTTGACCATAGACCTTATACTAGTAGACGGAGCATTGTGTAGTTCACAGCGGTCACGACAGGCAGCGTCTCACGAAGCACAGATGCACAGCGCACATGCGCACTAGCGACGCCGCATAAATTCCATATCCATAATATTGTACGATATATTGTATACATATAAATATAATATTTATAAATATAGTAGACAGTTGTAGTATAGTATAAGAAAATAATTATATTATGTTTGAATGATTCTATTATTCAAATCGAATATTTGTTTATATAAATTATATTATTCGTTTAGAATTAGAATTTTAAATTTTAATAACGAGTCTTGTCAACAAGGAACATGGGCCGGAAATGCATCATCTGTAAAATACCAGAAAGTGTAAATTCTGCTATTTCATTTCACTCGTAAGTTGATGTTTTAATACTAGTATTTTGTCATGTACCATTATGCCAACAATGATCTTTTTAGATTTCCTAAAGAACAAAGCCTTAAAAAATCATGGATGATAGAATGTCAGGTAAAACTGTGCCTTCCATCATACAGAGTTTGCTCCAACCATTTTTTACCTGAACAAGTGCAAACAAATGGCTTGTTAAAGAAACATGCAGTACCAAGTGTAAGATTATCATCTTATGCTGTAACTAGGTATGTGTTTAATATTCAATAATATAAAATTATTATTGTTCGGTATTGCTGATTTTTTTAGTCTTGATAAAAATACAGTTCATGATTTAAGTATGGTAAGTTCTCAAACTGCATTGGAATCTGATAGTTCAGCTGCTAACTCACAAAGGTAAGTATTAAAGTATGTGAATATTTAATCAGTAATCTACCCTATTTTTTACCAGTCCACGCCTCACTATTATTAATTGTTTGTTTGTAGAACACCTACACGAAAGAAATTGTTTTCTTCACCTCCAAGGGTAGCTAAAAAACATAGAATTTTAAATGCTCACAATATTGGGGATTTAGATGTTAATCATTTTTCTACACCTAAAAAAGCAGGAAGGCATTTAAAAATGGTCAAACAAAAGTTTTATAAAAATCAGATGAAAACTCATATATTGAGAAAACAATTAAACCGCCTTAAAAATAAAGTGAAGTCTTATGAAGATTTAATTATGGCTTTAAAAAATAAACAATTACTGTCTGAAAATGCAGCTGATCAACTTCAGGTCAGTTTCTAACAATATTTAAAATTGTTTTTTTTTTGTGTTTTGTGTAATTTGTGATTGTTTAAAGTTTTGACTATTGTACATTTTTTATATAGGCATGTTTTCTAACTATTGAAGTGGGTTATAATTGTTTTTTTTCTAACTTTTAGCTTAATGTATCTAGTCTAACTTTTAAAAATTACTCTTAATACAATTATATTTATTACAGTTGATAATAATAAATATAAATATAATATATTAAAAATATGTATTCTGCCACTTTCATGTTTTATTCAGCAGATTGGCCATTGACTATATAATTTGTATTTTGTATTATTTTATATTATATTATATTTTTATTTTATTATTATTTTTTATGTATGTGGTAAATTGTTTTACATGTTTGTGTTATTAGTTAGAGCTAATCATAGACCTTTTACTAGTATTAGGTTGATGGAGCTAATATGATATTTTATGTTGTTAATTGACAAATAATAATAATTACTAACATTAAAAATGCTCAATTGTTTTATTTGGATACCTCTAATAAAGATTTCTTAAGAATTGATGATAACATAATAGGTATATTTCAAATACATATTATATTAACATATTTGACATTATATTGTTATTATGTTTTTGTTATTAGTTATCTGGATCAGAAACGTTACGTGATATAGTTAACAGAAAATTATGTGGTCAAAAGGTTCCTTTTTCAGATGAGTTGAGAAAATTTTCTATTACATTGCAATTTTACTCCAATAAGGCATACAATTTTGTTAGAAAACAATTTAAAAATGTCTTACCGCATCCTAAAACCATTTCAAAATGGTACCAGGTAATTAATGGACAACCTGGGTTTTCTAAAGAGGCATTTATGACAATTAAATCTAAAGCAGAACATAGTACCCAGTGCCGCAACTAGCGGGGGTGCTGGGGGTGCACCGCACCCCCAAAAGGGCCCCATTATGATATTTAGGGGGCCCTTTTCAGACATAAAGGATTTTAGATTTTAAGCTAATATTAACTTTTATTCCAATTTACAACACATGGTGAAAATTGAAATTTTTTGATACCAATGTGTTACGTCCAACATCTAATATTATGTTATCATAGTATTGATTATACGTATGCAGATAATATTTTATACTATACATTTTTAACTATGACTTGTATCTTATTTTTGAATAGTTAGTTTCAATTTTGTGTTAAATAATAATCACAGACTTCTATAATGTATAATGTATTATCATAGAACAATATTGGTATTATTGAAGTTTGTGATAATAATATTCGACTTCATGTTATTATCAAAGATGTTATCTGATAAGCAATTGAGAAAAATAATTATAGCTTACTGCTATTTTTAGACTTTAGTGCAGTGTGTGATGACTGATAATTGATAAATGATAAGTGATATACTAATATTATATTTGGTGAATACTGAATACGTAATTTTTGTTTTCGTTTTTGATTTCCCTTAAAATGTCTCTAAATGCTCGTCCTAGTGGTGCACAAAAGAGGAAAGCCAGAAACATTCGACTTGTCGAATCCAATAAATTACGTGGTTCGTTGGATAAATTTTGTTCAAAAATTGCAAAAAATACACATGTCAACACAGGTAATTATAATTTAAAATATTACTACTTATGTTATTTCATACTTTATAGTTTTAATTAACTTAAATATATTAATAATTATTATAAATATCAAAATATGTAGGTAATACTAAATTTTAATTTAATATTTTTAACTGTAATGTGTTGTACCTACTATTATATTAGATATATATCTAAATCTAATAAAGCTTTATTTATATTTTGAAATTAACGTTTCTATTATAGTAATTATCTGATTACATATTATTTAGGCAATAGACATAGGTACATTTTGCACTGTTATTTTAACATATTTACAAACCTATTTTAAAGATAAATTAATTTTGTATACTTTAATATTATACAACTTTTACTAGTTTTGGGTAGGTAGTTCAAGACAACAAACAATTTAAAGTCAAATTAATTTAAAAGGTTTTTCACAAACCAATAGATAAACTAACTATAATAATCTACTAGAATAGTAGAGACAATGAATTGGATCTTCAAGAAATTGTGCCTGAAAATATTCTAGTTAATTTGGCAAACGATAAAACTTCTATTGGTTAGTTCATAGTTAAATAATTATTCCATTTTATGTACCTATTTTAAGTAATTTAAATACTTATGTGCTTGTGAAATTAACACAATAAAATCAGATATATTTACCTTATTATTAAAATGGTGCACACACTTAAACTAATAATTTATTAGTATTAATGTTTATGTATAAATGTAATATAATATAAAAATATTTAACATTTGAACTATACAATAAGTATACTTTTAGTAGTAAAGTATACTTTTCAAAAAGATTATAAATTGCTTTGTAAATTGAAATGTTGTTTTTATAATAAGTTAATCAATTTTTAATTTATTTTAGAAGAAAATGATGACACTACATCCACTCCTGTTAAGGAAATACAATTGGCCATTGATGTATTGGAATGTACGGTGGAGAAGTATAGTACAGACAATGAATTGGATCTCCAGGAAATTGTGCCTGAAAATATTGTAGTTAATTTGGCAAACAATAAAACTTCTATTGGTTAGTTAATAGTTAGATAATTATTACTAATAATTCTAATTTTCAAATTTTGTTTTACCGAAAACATTTATTTTGAATCTTGAAAATATTTAAAAAAGAAATTTTAACACCAAAACTTTTAATTTTTTAGGTGTAAATTTAAATTCCAAGTATCCAACAGACCGAGGACATTTCCCTGTTGATATTATAAGCAGTGATGTAAAAAGATTAATTGTACAGTATGGTCCATGTAAACCAGTAATAGAATTTCCATTGGATACAAATGTTATTGATGATGTTGTATCTAAAACTCGTAAGTTTTCAACTGATTATTATTTCATGACGTCCAAGTCTGGTATAAAAATACCACGGTTGTGGTTATGTTATTCAGTTGAGTTGAATAAATCATATTGTGAGTCTTGTTGGCTTTTCGCAGATAGAAATTATCCCTATTTTAAATATTCTTGGATAAAAGGTATAAAAGATTGGCAGCATTTATCTCAAAAAATTGCAAAACATGAAAAATCAATTCAACACATTGAAGCTGTAAAACTACGAACTATTTGGATTAAAAATCAAACTATTGATGTAAATCTTGAAAAACAAATTTCTGTAGAAGCCAAGTTTTGGAGAGATGTTCTTACTAGAATAATAAAAATTATACTTTTTCTTACTGCTGGCAATACAGCATTAAGAGGAAATGAAGGAAAAGGAGGAAAAGAGTGTGAAGGTAATTTTTTACGAACAGTACGACTTCTTGCTGAATTTGATCCAGTTTTGAATACGCTTTTAACTGTTGAAGAAAATAAGGTCAAATATTTGAGTTGGAGCATACAAAATGAAGTAATTGATTTATTAGCAACAAATATACAAAATATAATTTGTCAAGAAATTAGAGAAGCACCATGTTTTGCAATTATTATTGATTCTACTCAAGATATTTGTAAAGTGGATCAAGTTAGTGTGATAATAAGATATACTAGTCTAAATTACACACTACAAAAAATAGATATTAAGGAATCATTTTTAGGTTTTTTTGCTTTACATGAACATGCTGCTAAAGACCATGTCAATTTAATACTCGAAACTTTAATTAAGTTTGGTATTGATATAAATAAGTGTCGTGGACAGGGTTTTGATGGGGCATCAGTAATGAGTGGAATACACAATGGAGTAAAAAAAAGAATTTTGGATATTGTTCCTAATGCTACATACATTCATTGCAATGCCCATAATCTTAATTTGGTACTCTCTGATGTAGCAAGAAGTACAACAAAAGTTTCATCGTTTTTTGATACTGTCCAAGAAATATTTAATTTTTTCAGTAAAAGTGGACCACGATGGGCTTCCTTAACATTTGGTGAGAATGTAGCAAACATAATAAAAAAGAAAGTTTTAAAAAAAGTGTGTGTTACTAGATGGGAGGCAAGACATGATGCAGTTTATGCTTTAAAAGATAGATACATTGATGTTTTAAAATCATTAACTAACATTTCCTTGACCAGTCAAAAAACAGAAGAAAGAACAAGAAGCATTGGGATAAAAAATAAAATTGAATCTTTTGAATTTATTTTACTGTTAACAATTTGGGAAAATATTTTAAGACCGTTATACTCTGTTTCTAAATTATTACAGTCCCCAAATACTACTCTTCATCAAGCTTGTGAGTTACTTGAAAATTGTGTCACATCAATTAAAAGTTTGAGAATAAATTATAATGAAATTGTGGCTTCATCAAAAATGATGTGTTCACAATGGGGAATATCAACTCAACCTAAAGGCCGTCGTCGAGTGTTTGCCAAAAAACATTTTGATGAAATTAATCATGTAGATGAGGATAGAAGAATTGATGTAACTGAAGACAACTTTCGGGTGACAGTATTCTTGCCTATAATTGATACTGCATTGTCACAATTACAAGGAAGGTTTGAAGGAATGAAGACAGTACACAATAATTTTGATTTTTTAACTCCTTCAATGATATTAGATTCCGAAGAATCAGAATTGATAAAAACTGCATATGACTTTGTTCAGTTTTATCAAAACGATATAAGTTCTGATTTCCCTCGACAACTGTTATCACTTAAAGAAAATTTAAAAAATATGAAGTTGAAGACTATAAGAGATCTTGGTGATTTTCTTTTAGAAAATGATCTTTGTTCTGTTTATAGTGACATAATGACTGCATGCATTATATTTTTAACATTACCAGTCACTGTAGCTTCTGCAGAACGCTCTTTCTCAAAATTAAAACTCATTAAAAACTACTTGAGAAATTCTATTGGCCAAGAACGTTTATCACACATAGCTGTACTGAATATTGAAAAGAACAAAACAAAAGAATTAAATATTGATAAAATAATTGATGATTTTGCTCATATTAAAGCTAGGAAAAAGAATTTCCTAAAATGATTAAAAAAATATTTGTACCTTTTTCTATTTTCTATTGCAGTTAGTGACATTTTTTGTAGAGCCAAAATAAAAATGTTTAGCCTCTTGAGATGGGAAACCATGTGTCTTTATTATTTTCTGTGTTTTTTTGTTACCAGAGAGTTTATAGCCCACCCCTAATTGCTCTTTTGATGCTATGCAATTTTGTAAGACAAAAGTTTAAAATAGGGGCCCCAAAATTTGACTCGCACCTGGGCCCTTTTATCTCTAGTTGCGGCACTGATAGTACCGTATTATGCAACATAGTTGTAGATGAAATGTCAATTAGAGAAAACATTGAATGGGATGGTAAAAACATGTATGGTTTTGTTGACTTAGGCACGGATATTTCAATTGAATGTGATGATTTACCTCATGCTAAAAATGCTTTAGTTTTTATGGCTGTTGGAATTAACGGACATTGGAAAATGCCTATAGGGTATTTTTTTATTAATGGTTTAAATGGTGCGGAGCGTGGGAATTTGTTAGTTAAATGTTTAGAACTTATGTCAGATACAAATGCAAAAGTACATTCTATTACATTTGATGGCGCCTATACTAATATTGCCATGTGTAGAGTTCTGGGTAGTTCTTTTGATTTAAAAGAAGAAGAAAACTTTTTATTTTTACATCCTGTGTCAAAAGAACCAGTTTATATTTTTTATGATCCATGTCATATGCTAAAGTTGGTCAGAAATACTTTAGGTGACAAAAAATGTTTTTATAATGAAAATGGAAGTGCAATTAAATGGGATTTTATAAAAAACTTACATTTAAAGCAAAAAGATGAAGGGTTGACTGCAGCTACAAAACTAACCCAACGTCATATTACTTATCATAATGAAAAAATGAATGTAAAGTTAGCTTCACAGGTTTTTAGCAATAGTGTGTCCAATGCACTTAAGTTTTGTAAAGCTTTGGGTGATCCAAAATTTTATGAAGTAGATGCTACTGCAGAGTTCTGTGCTTTAATCAATAATGCTTTTGATATTTTAAATTGCAGATCATTTTTTTCAAAAAATCCTTATAATCTTGCTTTAAATACAGAAACATTAGACAAGTACAAAATATTTATTAATTATTTTGAAAGGTATATTTTTAATTTGAAATTAGACTGTGGCAAATTAGTTATAGAATCTGGAAGAAAAACAGGGTTTATTGGTTTGGTCCAATGCTTAAAAAATCTTTTAAAATTATATTCATACCTAAGTATAAATTATGCTTTGAAGTATTTGCTATCTTTCAAATTGTCACAAGACCACTTAGAAACTTTTTTTAGTTCAATTCGAATGCGTGGAGGTTATAACAACAACCCATCAGCAAAACAATTTTGTAGTGCTTATAAAAAGCTCTTGATTCATAATCAAGTTAGTGGCTCTCAATATGGTAATTGCATTTCTATATTAGATCCAACAAAGTTATCAATTGTTAATTTAGGCCCTGATTCCATTATTGATTCTAGCACTGAAACAGAAAAGGTTGATGATAATATAACCATGTCAGTAGAGCATGATCACAATTATTTAGGGCCCAGCCACACTACTCCGGTTTCACCGGACCGGGGAAAACGCACCGGTCATCCGGTTTATCAAAACACATTGATTTAAATTTAACCCGCCACACTATTCCTGTACGCACATGTCCGGTTATGCGTCGACCGGTCGAAACGGCACATGATGCGTTGAAAACGGAAAGGGATAGACGGATGAAATAATCAAAACACATTATTTTATATCATACTTGTCACATTGGTGCGTTTAACCGGACTGCGGTTTTCAAAATTGTGATTTTTTTTAATTATTTTTTTATTGAATAAATTTATCAATTATTATCATGTTTGGCATTGATAAAACAGATAAATTTATTCAATGTATCCAAAACCAGAATTCAATATGGGAAATGGGCTCCAGAGAATACTCGGACAAACACCTTAAGCTCAAAAGTTGGATGGACATCGGAAGCTCTATGTATTTAGATTGGAATGAGCTGGAAAAAAATGCAAAAGATGAACGAGGTAAGGAAATAACACATACATATTCATAACAAAGATGAGGTTTTGATTAGGTACCCAACAATTTACTTATCAAAAAATATCAATACAATATAACAAAGGATTTTACTGATTTCTAATTACCTAATCAAAATCCCTGACTAATTTTACATATAAAACCATGACATAAACAAAATGGTATGATAGCAAAAGTGCAGATTTGGTCCAAGTTCGCGCATACGCCACTTGCTTACCCGTGTCCCGTATTTTCATATTATCATTAAATTATTATTACTATATACAGTATATATATTATATACTACACTACTTCACGTGCTTACCAAAGGATCTGGCCGTCAAAAAGTTACGATCGTACCTTGTTTTTATATCATGTGTAAAACATTTAAATACAATTTAAAATTGTAGATATTTATGATGTATACCTACATGGCTACATTAATTTATTATAACACCTTATAGGTATTATAGGTACAAAAAACAAATAGATACTAATTATAATATGGTGATTGTTTTATGTACCATTTACGTAACTTATATGTAAGTATAATACGCTCAATATTTACGTAATTGTGATACATAACACAGAGTACAAAAAAATTAAATGCATTGAATGAATACACTGATTTCACGGCAACCAATAATTATTATTATAATAATTTTAAAACCCATGGCAACCGCTTATAAACAAAAATTTCCACCTTAAATCTCTAATTCTCTGTTTGAGCACAATATTGTATCCTCTGGTTGGACCTATTAGGATGATTTGTAGCTTATGTGTTATTCTGATGTATACGCTATATTATTGTAGTTTCATTAAAATCAAAATTCAGTAGTTTTTACGTGAAAGAGTAACAAAGTCACAGACTCGCGTTTATAATATTAATAGGATATACATATTATGTACCTACTATATTATAATATCACCATACAATACAAATTATTTGTGTAGCTTATATAGTTTAAATTGGGATAAATTATATTAATTATAAAAAAAGTATTAACCTTCAAATGTACATCTCCATAAGTTCCCCAAAGATCCCGAGATGCGTAGGAAATGGTTGGATCAAATAAAACTTGGGTCTAACGTCAGCAAAGTTAATTTTGAAACAGGTATCACAATGAATAATTTATTTTTGAAATATGTGTATATAACATTCAATATTACAAATTCAGGTGTAGTATGCAGTAAACATTTTTCTTCTGACTGTTTTGCTGATAAAACTTTTGTCCAAAAAGCTGCTGGTTATTCTCCAATAAACAGCAGAAGATTACTACAAAATGCAATCCCTTTGAGGTATTAAAGAAAATTATAATTATAATCAATTATTTATTAATTACAATTTTAATTTTGTAGCACATTTGGATATCATTATGATGATATTCCGTATAACAGAATAGTTTCTGAGAATATGTCTAATTCACCATCCTACATGATACGTACACCTTCTGGTCCTTTCGTAGTTACAGTTGCTGAAAAAAACATGTTAGATTTTATTTTACTAATAACAAATTATAGTACTATATTAAAATATTTAATGTTCTTGCTACTTTAATTATTATTTGTATGAATCTATGCTTTAGTGAATTTTCTTCAAAAACTGAGATGAAGTCGCTGTGTTGTAACTTGGAAAGTAATTTTGGTAACCTATGTAAAGATCTTGAAGTTCAGCCTCTATGTGATCAAGAAATATTTGAGAATAGTAATGAGGAATTTCAAAAGTATGTATATGTTAAATCAAGTAATTATTTTAAAAGCATTCTTCATAATCTTTTGTGATAACATTGTATATAATATATAATGCACTTATTAATCGTTTTTTATGTTTTCATGTATGTACCACATGAACAATAATGGAATAATCAATGTGAATTTTCCTTCGTTAAAAACTGTGGTTTGTGATTTAAATTGGTTTATTTAAAAAAAAAAGATACCAATTAAATCATAAATAAGTTTTTAATGTTGAAAAACTACAAATTAATAAAAACAATTGTCATCTTTTATGTTAGTTTGTATATTACTTAATTGTTAGAATTTATATTTCAGTGTATGTTTTTAGTTAACAATAGTAGATATTATTATATGTTCAAAATATTTAGTATGAGTGTTATTTTTTTTTTACCTACTGTATGTTTATTTATATTAACAAAGATAAATTAATAAAAAATATATTTGTGTTTAAAGAAATTTTG
>JANEHU010004406.1:0-21851 GCA_027563435.1 Nasonovia ribisnigri
ATACTACACAAGTATAAAATTAACAAATATAGCACTAACACTGAATATAATATATATATATATCAATTTTAGTTTAATAGCATTGCAACATATATCAAGTTGAAACATACAAAATTTATAAATTACCAAAATAATTAACAAGTGATCGGCGAATGATTTGCTGAGGAGTATTTGGAGTATTTTTACTCTATCCACAGGAACATGATTTATAAGTTTTACATCTTCTTGTAATTGAGGATTCACTATAATTGTTTTATCGCGTAAAAAGTATTTGCTATGTTGTGCAAAACTGCAGTTGCAACTATTACAGTTTTAGCAGTCTCCAAATCTACATTAATTCCTATGGCTAGAATAGGAAAACGCCTTTTCCACACACCATAAGAACGCTCAATAGGATTACGAGTACGAATTTGAGATTCGTTATAACGCTCTTCAGCAATAGTTTGAGGGTTACTTAATGGAGTCATGAGATATTTCTTAAGAGGGTAGCCACTATCTCCTACAAGCAAATTGTTGCCCATTAAACCATGTTCAAATTTACTTCTAATTATAGAATTTTTGAATATATTGGCATCATGGGCACTACCGGGCCAACGACAAACAATATTTTGGATTTGAAGATTGGAATCACAGATAGTTTGAACATTTATAGAAAAAAATTGTTTACGATTTCGATATAACTCTGCATTATCTCCCCCTGGCGAACGAATTTTTATATGCGTACAGTCAATAGCACCTATACACCTTGAAAATTTTGCAATTCGATAAAATCCTTGCTTAACTGTTTCCACTTTCTCTGCTGTTGTTGGAAATTTTATGAAATGTGGACGTAAAGTTGCAAGGGCTTTAGAAACACGCCGCACAATTCTACCAGAAGTAGATCTCTCAACTCCTGTAAAATCCGCAGAAACTCTTAAGAAAGATCCTGTTGCATAGTATCGTAAAGCAATTAATAACTGATTTTGAGCAGACACAGCATGATTTCTATAATAAAAATTAAAAATATTCATAATTACATTTGCCTCAAGAACTATGCAACTAATTACAACTATGCAAGTACTATGGGCTACATATCATAATATACTACTGGTCATAAGTTTGTTAAAAGTAACTCAATAAACACCTACAAAAACTGAATTTACCTAGTGGTTGGATGAGAAATTTGATCTTTAATCAGGTCCAAAACAAAGAGGGTAGTAGCTTTTGATAAACGAAATCGATCTATAATTTCTTGGTCTAACCATTTCTCAAAATGATTTGTGCGAGGTCTGATAATTTTTGCACGTCGTGGGAATGCAATAATTAATGCCAAATCAAATAAATCTTCATCATCTGAACTACTGGAACCATCTTCAGAAAAATCCATGTTATGAGCACCTTAAAATAAATTCTATTGAATACCTGATGGATCGGAGCTGACAAGTGACAGTAGAAAATTATACAGCGAGTTATTTAGAGAACCATCTATATTATGAATTAAATCCTTTCACAAACATAAAATAATGATGAATAATAAATCAAACTATTGTAAAATGTAAATTAAAATGACGGTATTGTCTATTTTCTATTTTCATTTATCATGACGTGATATCTTAAATGGTGTGCGATAGTCAGTTTGTTATCACAATATGATATCATTATCAACAGATACAATAAAGATATTATAGATAATCTAGATAATTATCTATAAACCTTGGGTTCAGCTGAACTCTCTACGATTGTGAATTGTACCCGTGAATTATGATTGAGCTAGAGCTCAGTGTTCAAATTGAGTTCAAATAAGCTTGAGCTTAAACTTTCATTGTACCCCTTAATGGTAATACATTATTCACTTATTTCTCATTTAAATTAATTTCACATAATATTTAAAGTAACTTTAATTTGCATGCCATATTATATTATTACCTATTTTATTTGTATTTAAATATTCTTACTTATTGCTTTCTATGGAAATTTCCTCAGAAACATCATTAAGATAACAAATCAATGTATTGTTGCCATCAAATGTATCCATCACGGTTTCTATAATTACATGGTGGGCGGTGGCCTAATGTTTTTGTTATTGTTTGTGTACATTTGCATAATTGCATCCATCTCTTAAACATGGCCGTTTGTAAAATGCTAATTGTGATTGTTTGAGCTTGGATGCGCTCATTATTTTATTATTATTTTAATATTATTTTATTTATATTATTATACTATCTCATCCGACCGGCTTACACACACACGCACACCACATACCTGTTTGTCTCCGTATATTTTTATTATTGTTATTATTTTTGATATAATTGTTTCGTGTGTGAATTATATAATTCAATAGTGTTGCCAGATGTAAAAGGTCAAAAATTTCGATTTTAACTATCGAAAGTTTCGATTTTCCCATCAATATCCCCAGTTATCTCATAATATTTATTGATAATTGTTGATATGAAAAAACTACTTTCAATTAAAATAATTATAAAAATAGGTAATATGTAGGTAGAAACCACAGATATATACTAATACTAGATAGCCGTCTTCTTGTTATCAGTGAAACACGCCGCCATATGCAAAGAATACAACTCGGTAAACAAACGTTATCACTTAATAAACAACAACAACAATAATATTATGATTTATGATCTAATATTATAAAACAGAGAACTGAAGTCTGAAAAATTGAGAAATAATAAAATATAGGTAAGTAATAAATATTAAATTGATATAAATAATAAATTGTCTATAATATAATATTATGTATAATACTGATAAAAGTCAAATATTGATAACGTTTATTTACCGAGTTGTATTCTTTGCATATGGCGTCGGTTTCAATTATTTTGCGATGGTGTATCCGAAGACGGCTATCTAGTATTAGTATATATCTGTGGTAGAAACTGCCAACTATCAACATTTGTCTAACAATAGTGTGTTTAACATAACAGTTATAAAATTATTATAGTTTACTAGAATAGAACCATATCAAGAAACATTAAGAGTAAAAATGAATCATTATTAAATTTGGTTAAACAGTTTTATTAATATAAATTTCAATATAACATTACAATATCCATCTTGATTTAAATCTAAACAATGATGATAAAGAAAATAGTATATTTGTGGGTATAAGGTTTTTTCTTAGGCCAACCTTTACCTTGAGTTTGCATATCATCGTCGCTTGAATTTGACATTTTGGCTGTAAATATAAACACTTTTATATTTAAAAAATAATTTATTCAAATAGGTACCTAGGTATATAATGTAATAGCTCACCTTTATAAATTATTTCCTTTAAGTATATAATCTGATGGGTGGATCCACACTAAATTGAATTAAAAATAATTATTATTTTAAAGAACGAGTTATTTATTATTTAAAATCACACTACGTTCACGCCTTCGATGTAATGAGCCGATTTACGGTAAAAAGATGACATGACTAATGTAGTAATGACTAACCATGATAAATGAGAATAGTGAGAATACTAAATAGTAAAAAGCGAACAATCAACAATGCGTTAGGCCGTTAGGCGTATAAATTGCGTTGCATACACGAGTCACGAATTAAGATTGTAATTTTCGTGATAATCAATATTTATATGAATCTGGGAAAATTCAAAAATCCTCAAATATCTCCAAAAATAACTAAATCCTCAATCATATCCACAACACATTGGTAATTCCCCAGATTGAGGAAAAATCCCCAAATCTGGCAACTGAATTCATGTTATCGCATTCCGCTGCATCGGCTGTTCAATTATTATTTATTTATTATCATTATTATTGTTTTAACACAGCCGCCGTATCGTTCTGTTTTACCTTCGTCCGTCGTCGTGAGCAAACACTGTCGCGATTTTTATTTATTGTAAAAGGCACGAATTGCCAAATTTATTATATTGTGCGGGCGCGAATCGCCACATTTTTTATTTACCTATTGTAAAAGGCACGAATTGCCAAATGTATTATATTGTGCGGGCGCGAATCGCCACATTTTTTATTGTAAAAGGCACGAAATGCCAAATTTATTATATATTGTGCGGGCGCGAATCGCCACATTTTTATTATATATTTTGCGGGTGCGAATCGCCACATTTTATTTATTGTAAGGCGCAAATCGCCAAACGTTATTATTGTGCGTGGGCGCTGATCGTCATTTATATTATTATTATAGAATTGGATGTGCATTATTATTATTATACACTAGGATAGGTAGCAGCTGGCCAGCCGAGCACCGTCATATCCGTGAGTTTTACTTATTATTATTATATTTATTTGTATTTACAATTATTTGGTTAGGTCAAAAGGGCCGTATATTATTATATTTATTTTGATTGGTCATAAGGACCAATCATACGTATATTATTGTGATCTATATTTTATATTTTGGTGTTGCTGTGATTTTTATATTTTTATAAATTTATTATTGATATCGTGTATTATACAGCAACTTATTACCTGAAACGTGTTAGCATTTTATTCTTAGTTATTTGTAAGCATAGGCGCAATTAGGGGGGGACTTGGAGAGGCTTAGCCCCTCCAAAAATTTATATTTAAATTGAAGTATTAAATCCTTCATTAATTATCTAATATACATAATACCGTAATCGTCGTTTGAAAAAAATTTTTAAAACCCATACAACAACATGATGTTAGACCTTATTTACCCGCCGTATTACGAAAACAATAAAATTACTGTCTATATAGTGTCTTTGGCGTAGTACGTTGCTCGGGATCGGCTTGTTTATCATTCTTATTCATGCGAATCACGTGCTAAATATTGGCGTAGAAAAACTTGGGAAAAAGTTGTTTTTCCGCGTGGGTGGGGCTGGAGAAACGTTTCCCCCGCCCCGCCCATGGAGAATTGAGTTTTCCGGGAAAACCGATGCTGTGCAAATTTCGGGAACGGTCGTGCAAATTCATGCGAATCACGTGCTAAATATTGGCGTAGAAAAACTTGGGAAAAAGTTGTTTTTCCGCGTGGGTGGGGCTGGAGAAACGTTTCCCCCGCCCCGCCCATGGAAAATTGAGTTTTCCGGGAAAACCGATGTCGTGCAAATTTCGGGAACGGTCGTGCAAATTCATGCGAATCACGTGCTAAATATTGGCGTAAAAAAATTTGGAAAATTTGAAATGGGTGGGGTTGGGGAAACGTACGTATCTACTTTCCTTTTGGAAGACGTTGCTGGGTCTTCCAACCGGGGGAGAAATGTTGGGTACGGTAATATCAGCGCTTGACGGATGTCGCGGTGAACTTGTGATCCCGCCCCGCGATGTTCATATCAACGAACCGGTCGCGTTACGTCGTCTCGCAAGTTGGTCATTACCGTGCGCCCGGCGTTGCCTCTCTTAACAGTACTCTTATCTTATGATAAGATTTTTGTTGTTCTTATGTCGTGCGTGCGTTCGTTCGCTCTCGAAACATGTGAGAACATTACTTATTAATTATTATTACGTTTTTCTCTCGTTCTTCGCGTTGCTGTTTTTTAAGTACGTCGTCGTAATGTGCGCCCCCGCCGCCATCGACATCGTTTTTCCGTCATATTAAAAACATCGCGTTTGCGCCTTCGCCGCCGCGGACGTTTACGGTCCGTCGACTTGCGTTACGTCCTCGATTATGTGCGTCGCCGCCATCGAAATTGCGTCGCCGTAGCCGTTTTGTACCCACGTCGTGCGTGTGCCATCGCCGCCGCCGACGTCCACGGCCTGTCGCCGTTTTGTACTCACGTCGTGTGTGCGCCATCGCCGCTGCCGACGCCCACGGCCTGTCGCCGTTTTGTACCCACGTCGTGCGTGCGCCACCGCCGCCGCCGACGTACACGGCCTGTCGCCGTTTTGTACTCACGTCGTGTGTGCGCCACCGCCGCCGCCGACGTACACGGCCTGTCGCCGTTTGTACCCACATCGTGTGTGCGCCATCGCCGCCGCCGACGTCCACGTCTACGCCGTCGCCGTCGCCGTCATCGTCACTGTCGTCGTGGTCATTTGCACTGTGTCGTTTCGGTGGACGCCCCTTCCCCCCTCATTGCATATTCATGGATTACATCGTCGGACATCGTCAGACCATCCAGGGATAAATCCGGTGATGTTCATTTTATATTTAAATCATTGTTCAGATATCGATGTTTGTAAAATATATTTTGTTAATATGGTCTTAGATTTAAGGGCCCCCCGTCCCGTTATCTGTAAATTTAGTAATAATTTCTAGTTTCAATACAGTCCACTAAAATTATAATATCCGAGTCTTTTTCCTCATAAACTCATTCTCTACCTTGTCACCATCCGGCATTTCAGGTTGCCGGCAATATCCCGCGCCATTCACGTGCCATCAGGGAATTCCGCAGCCGCACGTGTTGGAGGGATGCGCGTTCTCGACCAATATTCGTTACGTTGATAGCATACCTATCTATTTTGTCATGGTCACGGACGTCTTCCTTAGTCCGTGGTTCTGGTTTACCTGTGATCTGAAGTACGACCCGTTGATAAACATGGAAACGATTCTGCGCACCAACCTGAGATTATACCACGTACATCCACGGTATATACTATTTATGTATTGTTTATCTATCTCCATGTTTATAGTTTTATACGTTTGTTTACCCGAGTTACGAAAACGTTTTACAACTATACTGTATAGACGTATAGTTATTATTTATTTTACAGTTATTACCTATAGCAGTATAGCCTATAGGTACCTATTTTCAACTCATTTTTTGTGAGATATTGTTTTTAACCAATAATTACACGTAGGGGCAGGTTTTTAATTTTGTTAGTATAGTTTGCTATAATAACCAAGTGATTTGTTTAATTTATCAACACCATTCTATTATTCAAAACAGCAATGAATCGAGATTGTTCTCGTTTCTTAAAGGTATGTATGTGTAACACATTTTTTTTTTGTTAATTGGAAACTTTTCCGATTTAGATTTGGGTTGTAGTCGTGTCGTCGAACAAAACAAATTTGGATACCTGTGAATTGAAAATGCAAACATATTATGTTGTTTGGGAATCTGCTGTGTCTTAGATATTTCAATGTAATTGTAAAAGGAACAAGTCTATGTACCACAAGACCAGCTACGTATAATAGGTAAGAACTTCGGTTTTTTTTTTTCTGGCTAACCTAATTTGATCACCATAGAAGCACAAATTATCAATATAAAAACATCTATAATAATCGAGTACCATGTTACTTTTTTTGCATAATGAAGTATCTAAAATAAATAATTTGTAGGATATTAAAACTGAAATGAATAACTAATTATTTTAGTAGGTTTTTATTATTATTATTTTTTTTTATAACACTATTAAATTACCTACTCTCATCGGGAGGATATCTACATCCATTGTTTCCATCTGTTGTTTTCTTTCCTATAACATAATTTAATATTATTAATTTTATAGTTATATTAAATAATAAATATATGCATAGGTATTTTAGTATTTAGTAGTTTTGTATGTATAGATAGATTATTTATGATAGAGGCCTAATAAATTGTATTTAATTAGTTAATATGATGATGATAGAATTCTAGTGTTAACACACATCAAACAAATAATTACGTTAATAATCATGGATTTCTTTCCCAATAAAAATAGTTTATTAAAATTGATTACAAGTGTCAACATTAACTTGGTTCTACTTTCACCTGTTAAAATTAAAAACATTATTAATACCATGTTTACTTTATTTGTGAAAAGTGACCACATAAATTAATTTCAAAATTGATATGCCTAAAATAATGGTAATTTAACATTAAGGAGGGGCCAAGTATTATCAGAATTTGATGCAACCAACTTTTTATTTTACCCTAGGTGTGTGAAACTGCTATTCAAATAATACATATAGACAAAATATTGAAGTACTAAAAACTTACTTCCTCTGTTTGTTCTTGGACTTTGATTTGTTTCTAAAATTTAAAAGTTTTAATTACTTATACTACAGAAATAACATTACCATGTACTATGTATCATGAATTGAAATACTAAAAACTTACTTCCTCTGCTTTTTTGTACAATTTCTCCCGCAGATCTGGCTTACATGATTTTACTAGTTTCTAAAATATAAAAGTTTTAATTATTTATGCTATAGAAATAACATGTATGTACCATGAATGATACTATACATTGCGATACTACTTTTTTTGTTGTTATAAATATGCAATTGTTATTTAAATATCACATAAAGATATATTGAAATACTAAAAACTTACTTCCTCTCTTATTATTTTTATTTTTTCCCGCAGATCTCCCATCCTACGGGATTTGACAATTTTCTAAAATTTAAAAGTTTTTATCCTTAATATAATATTAAATAAGAACCATACATAAATAATGTTAGGTTAGGTTTTAGAGTACTCTCTAGGATTTGGTTTGGTTAATATATTTGTAACAATGAACTAGCATATTTGAACTGGCTAATCATGTAATTTCTTTAATTTATTGAAATCATGGATGAAGTTGAGTACGAATGATGTTCGGAACGTGAAGCAGTTAGACGGTGTCCCGGTTCATATCGGCAAATGCGTTGCTGCAGCTGCAGTATGCAGGCGGGCGGTACTCTTTTCGCCCAAAAACGACCTTCCTCTTTTCGACCAAGTATGATAAAATAGTTTCCTCTTTTTGCCTAAAAATAATTGCATTCTTTTCGCCCACGGTTTCATGTTCGACATTTTGGAAAGCACTGTCTCAAGATGATTTATGTTTGATATAATATCGATACTAATTGGTATGGGTCAACTAAAAAATGAAGACAAAATACAACAGTACAATAGAGGAGAGATAAGTCGGTATGCATTTCTTAAATCAATATCATTCAACTATACAAAAAATTTAAATTTAAATTAAATCCTAATCCATGACATAACATTTTTTTGACGACGTCATAACAACTAATGACAAATACATACCTATTTTATATTATATAATAATTATTTTAATGGGCACAAACACAAATACATTTTTGGAGAGTAATAGAAGCCGCCTCCTCGTGGTGCTCTCTGGGTTATGCTAAATGGCTTTATTAAATTAATTTTTGAGACAGTGCTTTCCAAAATGTCGAACATGAAACCGTGGGCGAAAAGAATGCAATTATTTTTAGGCGAAAAGAGGAAACTATTTTATCATACTTGGTCGAAAAGAGGACGTGGGCGAAAAGAGGAAGGTCATTTTTGGGCGAAAGGAGTTACGCCCAATAAAATTAGGTGTTGCTTGAACGCTCGGTAAAGTTACCGGCTCCTTAAATTATTGGCTACCGGACCATGGTATCTAAAATCGTGGGCAATATTAAAATTGTTTAATGATGCGTTATAATTTGCTGGAAAATAATCGGTACCTAATCATACATTCTCATCCCGTCCTGCGCGATCTATCAAATTTCTCACGCATGCGCAATAAGTACATCGGGCCCGAACTTGTCTGCTTCTAACACAGACTACGCGTGATATACGCTAAAGCTCTATCCATTGTATAATATGATCTAAGTATTAAACTGTAGATTCTATGGATAGGCCATATTTTGATTTTTTGATTATTCAGTTTCATAATATTAATATATCCACGAATAATAGTTTTAAATTATAACAAAATATCCAAAATCGTTAATATTGATTTTAATATGTGATTTCGTTCAAATTTGAACTTAAAATGTCTGTAAAAATAACTGTGTTTATATATTTTTTAGATTTTTTGATTACAGTACGTTGTATGTACTATTTAATACTGAACATTTTATAATTGTTTAATTACAATGATTGATAATTTTCGAGATTTTGATGAATTTTGTCGAAATTTAAACTTTAAATGATTATAAAAAAAAAATGTGTGCCTATGTATTTTTAATATTTTCCAATTGCTATTGTAATAATATATCAGGAGCCTTGTATTAAATTTTCATTATTTTTGGCCCAACAAATAAAATTTTATTGATATTAATAGAAAAAAAAACTAAAAAATTTGAAAATTGAAATCGTCCGTAAAAAGCTGAAAAACAGTCAAAATATATTCAAAATTAGATGGTGTATAGAAATAGCTTATATAAACATTCAGTGAAATTTTCATGCATCTACAGTTATTTGTTTTTGAATTGCAATAAAATAATAAAATCGCTACGTGAGAAATCGAGTGAATATCGAATCTCGTACAAATTTGAACTTAAAATGCTCATAAAAATGTATTATGACTTGCTTATAAACTTTTTTTTATTGATAAAATTAGGCAAACTTATGAGGAATCTTGTATTACATTTTCAAATCTTAGATTTAAAAAGAAAAATTTTTATGAATTTCTAACTCAAAATAAATTGCACATTTTCGTCATTTTTACGTATTTTGTCAAAATTTGAACTTTGATTACCTATAAAAAAAAATTGTGACTACGGATTTTTAATATTTTTCATCTGCCTTTGAAACTATATATTAGAAGCCTACTATTAAATTTTCAAGATTTTTTACCCAACAAATAAAATTTTATTGACATTTATAGAAAAAAAAACTAAAAAAATTGGAAACTGAAAATGCCCGTTAACAGCTCAAAATAAGTCAGAATATTTTGAAAATGATATGGTGTGTAGAAAATGCTTATAAACATTCGGTCAAAATTTCATGTCTCTACGGTCATTTCTTTTAGAGTCATACCAAAAACCAAAATCGATTTTGTCGAAAATTGGTTTTCCGTAAAAATTCCCGTTTTTCCCATAATTTTTAATTTGTTTTTCCAGGCGCTCATGAAAACTACTGGGAAATTTTGACTTTTGACCCCCCAAAGTACCAACTAGATTCACTTTCCTATCAGAAAAGGTACTATTGAAGAAAATCGAAGCATTTTTTCTGTCCTAAAACGTGATGACAGACACAAAAATAAAAAAAAAAAATTAAAAAAAAACACACATCATTGTAAAACCAATACATTCATCGCTCCGCTCAGAATCTAAAACTGAAGCAGGAATTGATTTTTTGTGCCCAAAAGCATGCATTAGAAATTGAAATTTTAGAGTTACAAAAACAGAAACTTCAAAAAGAATTAGGAATACCATTTTAGATATTTAAGAATTAAAATATTAAATATTGTAATGTAATATACAATAATATTTAATGATATATTTAGTATTGTTTTTAATTTTTATCCATTATTTGAAAAAAAAGGTATATACTACACAAGTATAAAATTAACAAATATAGCACTAACACTGAATATAATATATATATATATCAATTTTAGTTTAATAGCATTGCAACATATATCAAGTTGAAACATACAAAATTTATAAATTACCAAAATAATTAACAAGTGATCGGCGAATGATTTGCTGAGGAGTATTTGGAGTATTTTTACTCTATCCACAGGAACATGATTTATAAGTTTTACATCTTCCCCTACTAGCCCCCTACTTCACCTAAAGTATTATTATCATTATTATTGAATAGTAGCACCCGGTGACACCGTGGCAAACATAAGTTGTTGTACCATTATTTATCTCTTGATTCTTACATACCGATTATACAGTCCACTCCTATCTCCGATCATTTTAACAAATTATATGTATTACTTTTAAATAGTTACGGCAGTAATTAATCAAGACCATATAATTTATAGTATTATTATGTATACTATAATTTAAAATTCAATAGTTACTTTTTGTGGTGCTGGTTGGCTGTACCTACATATGCCTCCATGAATTTTGTTACATATTTCACATCCTATTATAATACCACAGAACAAAATTTGTATCATTCTTTGAATTCAATAGAAATTGCATAAAAAAAAATAAATATTTTGTTAATTGTACTAACTTGTTGTGCATGTGCGTTACGTTAAATAATACAAATAATTATCAAACTGTAGTTAATTAATGTAGGTATACCTATTTTTTTTAAAAGAAGTGTTAACATAATAATATATTTATAATGCCCATCAGCCCCTCTCTTTAGTTTACAACAGTCGATGATTTGTCTATCGCCATTTTCCTCCAATTATAAAATACCTACCATTTTCCTTAAAACAAAATAAAAATAAATTGTGTAATATAATACAACTATTATAACTAGGTACACATATTTCCACGTATTAATTATTAATTAAAATGAATTTTTGTTTGCAAATGTTTACATTTTTGATTGATAATCGGTGCATATAAATGCATGCATATTTCGTACGGTTTTAGTGCATGTAATTCCGGGCTCTATTGGTAACTAATTGAAGCCCAATTTATATAAACGGAAAATTATATTTGTCAAATATTCTTGTTGATCAGATGATAGTAGGTATAATACTAATTTATTATACTCGCAGTTATAAACGAAACTTAAATTGTCCAAAAATATGTTTGACACGTTAACATTTGGTTCGAAAATTCTAAATCTTAAAATATCTAATATTACCAAATAATTTGTCAAGAATATTTGATTTATATAAAACTATAATCTCTGTTCACTGTCCTGCACTGAAAACTAATTTTGTTCGAAAAATATAGCAATTGTATTTTGTGAAAAAAATATAAAATGAAATAGACCAAATTCTTATTGAAATGCTTTTGAAAACAAATTGGGCTTATGAATTTCTTGATTTGTTGATCTTTTAAGTTATAAGTATTTTTAAAACGATATTTATTTTTTATTTTAGTTATTCATGTTTTGACACTTCGTATTTGAACTCAAAAACGAAAAAGTGTATACCTAGATACTATATAATGTAGATTTTAAATGGGTGCCGGTCGCCTGTTCGACGGTCATGTGTTCGAAAATGTGTGTTCGAAAGTTCATGTCATCGAAAAATTGTATCTTTGAAAAGCCATGTGTTCGATAAGTCACGTGTTTGAAAGGTAATTTGTTCGAATAGTTATTTTTCAATTGTAATAAAATATTATATATATCTATAATAATAATAAATATAATATTATATATATTATATATATATGATCTAGAACGTGGTCCGATAACGAAAAATAGGTTTTTCATATTATATGAGCAATCGATAAGCAATCGATAAGTATAACAATATGCGTTATGCCTCATGTGATTATACTATACATGTTAACATTTTATCTAAAATACGCTATAGTGTTGACAAGAGACAGGAACATATAGTACAGTACGACATACGCAATTGAACTACGTGCTTTTAAAAATGAACATAGAAATTTTAAATAGTATTCATGGTGGTGTAGTTTTAAGTATTAATAATTATTTATATATAAAAAATAAAGACTACATTAGAAAAATAGACAATGTACATATTTTTTATTGGACTTGTGTAAAAAAATGTGGTGCAAAAATTCGGACTTTTTGTGAAAATAATGTACATTATATTGACAAGAATTGTATTTTTTCTGAAAATGACCATTTGCACGGAGCTGATCCAATAAGTGTAGGAGCAAGAAAAATAAAAGAAACTATAAAAAAAATGCACGAGAAAATCATGATAAACCAATACAAATATACCACGCTGCAATCGCAGGAACGTCTCAAACAATTAATTCACATGTCAGTAAAGAAGCGGCTCGACAAATTATTAAACGTCAAAGACGTAATGAAGATATTTACTTGGAGCCACAAACAGCAGATATAATTGACTTACCGTTATACTTGTGTGAAACATTATCAGGTAATGCATTTTTAGTAAAAAAAACCAACGAAGTTTTGTTGTTTACAACTTATGAAAATTGTACATTTTTACAAGAATCGAACTGTTGGATAGCAGATGGAACTTTTAAAGTGTGTCCAAATATTTTTTACCAATTATATGTTATTCATGGTTTAATTAAGAGAGGAAATGATACAACACAACACATTTTTGTTCCACTAGTATATGCTTTAATGACTTCAAAAACAGAAGAACTTTACGTAAAAATGTTTAAACTTTTAATTGAATTCTGCAATGATAATAATAAAAGAATTGATGATAATCCTGATTTAGAAATCGTTACTGATTTTGAAAAAGGTGCAATTAATGCATTAAATGATATGTTTCCTCTCGCAACACATTCTGCATGTTTTTTCCATTTATCACAAAACATTTTCAAAAAACTTCAAAGTCTTGGTCTCTCTTCAATGTATTCTAACGATCCAGAATTTAATTTATTAGCAAAGCAAATATCTGCCTTGGCATTTTTACCAGCTAATATGGTTAGTATGCAATTATTATTTTGTAATTTTGAATTGTAATTTACATTACAAATGAGTATTGTTTAAAGATTGTAGATGGGTGGACATTATTGAAACCTTTGTTTAAAACCGAAGCAGAACAACAACTATCACAATATTTTGAGGAAACGTATGTTTTGGGAAAATCAGGTATGCGCTTGAGAGGAAGACCAACAAAACAAACCATACGTAATCCACCAATGTTTCCTCCAGAAAATATGTGGTCAGTAGCTGACCGTCTAAATCTTGGTTTGCCAAGAACCACAAACGTTGCAGAATCATGGCATAGGAAAATAAATAGACTAGTTTCTCCTAATCCAGGTAAGTTGTAACAATTAATAGCTTAGAAATATATTAATAAAATTATGATGATTCTTTAAATTATGCTTCAGGTCTATTTAACTTCATTAAGTTAATACAAAAAGTGCAAAACGAAACAGAATCAACAGTTGAACAGCTTATACAAGGACGGACTTCAAAAAGAGCAAAAAAGAACGTTGATGTACAAAATGCTCGCCTTAAATGTATTCAACAAAGAATTTACGATGACGACAAGTTAGACAAGTTAGAATTTTTGAAAGGCATTGCACATAATTTAACTTTATAAATATTTATTTTTATTTTCATACTAACATTTATGTTATACATTTGTAATAATAAATTTTAATTATATTATTACCTAAAAAGGCATTGCACATAGTTTAACTTTATAAGTATTTATTTTTATTTTCATACTAACATTTATTTTACTTTAATAATAATACAATTTAATAATATATAATATTTTATTACAATTGAAACATAACTATTCGAACAAATTACCTTTCAAACACGTGACTTATCGAACACATGGCTTTTCGAAGACACAATTTTTCGATGACATGAACTTTCGAACTCACATTTTCGAACACATGACTTTCGAACATATGATTTTCAGACAGTTGACACCCACCCATTTTAAATATATTATCGTAATATTATTACATTGGCGTACCGCATGCTCACATAATATTACCTGTTGGCTAATATTTATCTATAGACTATTGCAGGTATTAGGTAGGTACGACGGTACGTAGTTTGTTATAGCCTATAGGTATATTATCTAATATTGATTATTAATTATAATATAACATGATAATATATTATGTACCTATATGTGGGACGTGGGTATGTACAATGTCTTACATTATGTTAGTCTAGTTAATCTTATGTTATGTTTATTGTGTATTAATTAAGTACTTTTTTGGACTTTAGGTTTTTCTTATTTGTAATAATTGTTATCATAATTCATAAGTAATTGCCGACACGCGCAATAGTAAAAGATAAAC
Organism: Nasonovia ribisnigri; assembly: GCA_027563435.1. Taxonomy (NCBI): domain Eukaryota; kingdom Metazoa; phylum Arthropoda; class Insecta; order Hemiptera; family Aphididae; genus Nasonovia; species Nasonovia ribisnigri. Next base: position 15,439 of record JANEHU010004406.1, read on the forward strand.
AAAATACTGGGTTTTGTATATAATATAATACTATAATATTATAGTTCTCTGCAAAAATTTGTTACATTATAGCCTACCTAATATTACATTTTTGTTTATTAACCACACATTTCTATAGGTACCTATACCTATAATGTATAATATGTTACGGAGAGTACGAAAATCGGTAGGTAGTGTTCACTGTTCACATTACCCGGTTCATGAACACCTTATCCATATGAACGTACCAGTATATAATGTATACTTTATCCACTATTAGAACAGTTCGAATTCGGGTGGCAAATTATGATTAGAAATTTCAACATTTCATATTTATCTCGTTAATTTCACGTTTTTAATTTCTGATAAAATGTAATAATATTTTGATTCCGTTAAATACACCGAATTCTCATTGTTTTCATTAATTAACTTATTGAAATTCTCATAAAATTTCTCTTTTTTAGAACACATTTTATTAAACTAAGTAATAAAACTTTAACAAGCCGAACAAATATGTGAACACGAAAACCAATAGCAACGTGCTACTGGAGTTTAAAATTAGGTATAGGTACACAATCGTTTACACGTTTTGTCATGATGTACTTAAATATTATATCTACTAAGTACAATTGATATTTTATCGTATTTTATTTATTAAAACACTATCCACTCAAAGGTAGATAATGTACAAATTACCCGGTTAATGAACAAAATAAACGTTTTAATTTAGCCTATGGGCATGGGTAGTATTCACATCACCCGGGTAATGTACACATTATCCGATTTTCATACTTTACCCGTAACATAATATACGTCATATATGTCATATGTTTCCTAATAATTTTTTGACGATAAACTATTTGTGTAAATATTAATAATTATTATTATTATTGCTAGAAGTTACATTGTAATATAGTTGTATATAGATGCAATATTTAAAAGATTATAAAATAATAAAAATATTTTGAATGATTGATGCGTCAAATGAAATAAATAATTATTAAACAATTGGTTAATGAATGTAGGTCTCTAATCTTTTAAAACTACCACCATTATATATATTAATTTTTTTTATGAAAAGTATACCTATATTATATAAGTATAATATATGTGTAATTAAATATTAGGTATTAAAAATGCCATGTGGTTGTTAGTAATATTGTATTCTGGGGGTTATTATTAGTGGGTCTAGGGTTGGGATTAGACCAAAAGACTTTTTACAATTTGCTTTAATTAAATTATATTAATGTTTTTTTAGATTCTGAGCGGAGTGATGAATGTATTTCTTTATATAACTAGTATTATGTTCATATAACTGATATTTCAATTTGTTTCTGAGAAATAAGGGAGTTATTACTTATTACTTACCTACTTGAAAGTTAAAACATTTGATAAAATTATCAGTTGTTCAATATAATTTTTGATTGTCACCAGTAGTTCAAGAATTTAAGTTAGGTACTGTGACACCGAGTCAAGGCCATAACAGTTGGTAGGGTCCAAGTGTATCCCCATCCCAATATTTTTAAAATTAGAACAAGAGTTTTTTATATTTTAAACGTACAAATGATGAGTGTCCAGTATCAATATAAAAAAAATGTTGGAACCCCACCTAAATTCTTTTTCAGCTATGGCCTTGCACCGAGTAATTAATTTGTGTAAAACTTACCTAACAAATTTTGAACAAACGGTTTTCAAATTTGCATTTTAAACTTTAAAAACTAAATTAGTTAAAAAAACACAAACTTCTATTTTAACTTAAGTTACTATTTTTACCAAACTAACTTAGAAATTTGTAACATTTCAGAAACTAATTTAAAAGTTCTTGATAGTAATAGCTATAGCAGAACTATGATTGATAAATCTAAAGATAAGTGTAGTAGAACAAGTATTAAATTAATACATTTAGTGTAGTGACTAGGAGTTACCATTGATCAATTTTTAAGATGGGATATCTGTATTAGGGTGACGGTTAACACAATTAGGAGTTTCTTTTGTAAATTCAAAACCCTTAATAGTTTTTCATTACCTAATACATTGCAAATGATTTTTTGCACTATCGGTATACTCTTATTGGATATCTGCCTGGGGAGGTGCATATGATTGCCATTTAAAACTGCTTAATACAATTGTAAATACATTATTAAGAATTACACAAAAAAAACATTATCGTACTAGCACAAAAACTCTTTATAATGAATATATACTTTAAAAGTTTAAACAATTACATGTTAAAGAGATTTTATTAAATTTATATTATATTGATTGAAATGAAGTGAGGTTTAATCACAATTGATACATTTAAAATTAATTAAAATATATTTAGATCAAATAAGAGCATTACCGAATTTGGTAAGAGAAATCCTTTAAATATTTGTATTGCCATATGTAACAATTTAGGAATTGATATTAAGAGTTTCCCTAATTTTAAATTATTTTAAGAATCATATTATACATAAGATATGTTCCTTAATATAATAATTGTAAATATAGTATTTTATATAATTATGCTGTACTTTTGAACTAAAACTTTTAATTATTATATATTTATTTGTAGATTTGAATACTACCTATTATTTATTTATGTTATACTAACTAAACCTTTTAATATTAATATATCACCTTTGTTTCATCTTTAATCTTTATATATGTTAGCTAACTTAATTTAGAACTCTTGTTTCCTACTGAACCTTTGTTTTGGAAACAAATTATTTTATATTTATATTTAGTTTAAAAACTTTGTATGATATTTTGTGAAATAATAAATTACTACTACTACTATTACTACTAACTTATATTCTAACATAGTTAGTTTTTGTATCAAAGTAATATAACTTTAACTAGTTGCAAAAATGAATAACTTGCACAGCTTTGCTAAAAAATCTAAGTTACGGGTTACTATTGGTTCTTTCTACTTTTTTTAATTTATCAATAAATTACAACATAATATCATAATTATCTTGGAACAAAATAAAATAATAGCAACTATATTTTTTTGTTTCCATAATTTATTAGGTAGGTAACTATATATAAATTAAATAAATGTATAAATGTGCAATAAACTTAGGCTAGCAAATCGACAATTATTTCTGTTACACTCTGTATAATGTGTTTGCGTATGTTTTCTGTTATACTGTGTTTCATTGCTTGTGGGAAATATTTATTAAAAGCAAGAAGCATTGGTGGAACTATAGTTGAAGCCAGTCAGGTCAATAAAATATTTAGTTTTGCCTATGGTATTGTGTATTATTTTAATAATACAATAAAAATAAATATCTAGTCAGGTTTTGGTCACAATGACATACCTAATTATTCCTAATCTGTTTTATTTACATTTAATTTTTTTTTTTTTATGGAGGGCTTATTAAAAATTAAAAATTGTTTTTTTAGAATTCTAGTAATTCATTGGCAGTCAGTTGTGGTTTTGTTGTATTTAATTAGGTAATGTTGGTTATTATTATTATTATTTTTTTTATTCCGGCGTTTTAAAATTTAAACTATATTTATTATTTTTTAGGTTGACAGAAGACTTGTTGCATTCATTCCAGCAGTAGCAGTAGTAGTTTTTAAGTAAGTTAGTTAGGTTATTATTTTTTTTTTATTGTATAATTTTTTTTTTTAGATTCTGAGCGGAACAATTTTTTTTTTGTATTTTGTATTGTAATTTTTTTTTTTTCAAAATGGGACGGCTATCAAAACGTGCATTAAAAAACAAAGAAGCTATACCTATACCTGATGAAAAAAAGTAACCTACGAATACATTTTTTGAATTTAAAAAACATATTCACAGACAAAAAAAATACCTATTTCTGAAACCAATAGGAAATAATAATAACTAATAAGGTCATCGCTCGACTCAAAATTTAAGGTACTAGAAAATTATTATTATTATTATTATTTTTAGGTATTAGAAAATTGTGCAATACTTATATTTTATGCTAGGGGAATAAATGCTTTGCCATGGTTTATAACAATGGTTATGAATGGATTATCCATCATCTGAATCCCGCCATGTAAGACTCCATATAATATGATGACAAAGTGTAAGTGTACAGTGTATAGTGTACGAGTACAATGTGAATTTTTATAATTTACATAATTTCGGAAATCCTCACAGTCGTTGAATACTTTGTAATCCACCTGATATCGGATATTCGGATTGACGAAATTATGACGGTAAAATATTCTTTAAAAAAACAACAAAAAAAAAAACCAATAATTATCGAAATTATTTTAATGTTTGGCATAACCAACATCTAAATTGTGAATACAAAATATAAATAATCTATTATTATTACATCTTATTAGATACAAATTAAAAAAATACTTACTAATATACTTACCTACATTAAAATATATGAATGTAATTTGTGATCTCCAATGACCAATTTATTGAACTAGGTATAGGCACTTGAAAATGTTAATGCACTCCTTCTGCATATCGAAATAATAAACAGTTATACACACTAAACTGTGTTGAAACTGTTAGGAATTATCAAAAACTATTCACATAAATGTTTTTTCAAAGGAAAAATTGTTATGGTAACAAAATAATAAGGCATGGCTGCATATGGTTAGAACATTAATATATTATGCTAATATTCTGTTTCAAAAACAGTATTTAATATTGCGGTACATCATATTGGTAAGTACATATAACTTATAAGCTAATAACTATTGGCGCAAATAGGGCCCCCCTCCTGAAGGCCCCCAACTCAAAGGATACTGTTTTTTACAGTTATTTTTGTGTTTTGGGTTGTTTATATTTTCCATTTTTGAGAGTTGAGACAGCTAAAAACCATTATACTGTGATGTATTATGAACATTGTATAATGAACACTATAGGCATAATATGATACAATTGGGTCAATGGGTCACCAAATAAACCATAGATACTTACGACTAAACCTATGTTATATGTTGGTATAGGTACACGCGAGGAGTATTACGTCTATATTAATCAATTAAATTAATTACCTATGTAACAATCAATGAGTTAACAATATTATTATTTTTAGAATTCCAGAGTATTGGACTCATAGGCGGAGATTGCAGGGGAGTGCTTTAGACCTAGTCTCCCAAAATAATTGAACATTTTTTTCAAAGACTCCACTTCTTATTTCGTAAAGAAATATTAAAGCTCCTCCCCATCAACAAAAATTCAATCAAATCTCTGCCTACTATATATTAGTAGGTACTTATTATAATACGTCCAATCCTGACCTAATTTGTTCCAATATGTTTATATTTATTATTTAATATTGCTGAATCGTCTAATTTGACTTTGTAGCGTATAATGTATTACATTAAGCCGTGAACGTTGGCTATTTTTTCTTTCTAAAAAATTTTTTTTGCGGGACTTTGTTCATTTTTTTTTTTTTTTTTTTTTTAAATTTTTATTGTAAAAATATACATAATATGATTTACATATTATTAAATGTTTACAATAAAGTAACTACCTCCTTTAAGCGTAATGCTTGTGATGGTGGTAGTGAGTTACATTACATAATATAATAAACAAAATTACATACAAATAAACCTAATTTCAAATTAACACAAATAAAAAGATAGAATAACATAATACATTTGATAAGTAACATTCAAAATATTTTAAAACTTATTCCATATTTTAATTATTATAAAATTGAAAAATGTATTTATTTATAATTTTTTTTTTTAGGCTATTAGTGAAAATAACTACGATTGTTACATTACATATTAATAAACAAAATTAAATACAAATGAACGTAATTCCAAATTAACATAAATAAAAAGATAGAGTAACATAATAAATTTCATAAGCAATATTAAAAATATTTCAAAACGTATTCCAATTTTAATTATTAAAGTTCATATTATGCCCTTTTAAAAAAAAGCGTTTGCCCGGCCCATAGAGTGCAAGTTCATGGCTGCATTCACGTGCACATGATTATGAGCTGCGCATTTATGCACAAATAGAAATATAAGCTGAAAGTTATAGTAGAAGGGGTGATAAACGTATCTGATTTGAATTGAGAAACATATCGAAATTTATGTTTAAAAATTCAAAGTGTGATAATCAGAGATAAACGCATGAAATATGTCGGGTGGTGAGGTTTCATAATCTTAGTATTGTTGTATCTATATTAATAATAGGTAGGTAGGTACATATCATTGGTATTATTGATATTATTGAAACGGTCACGGCGAATAGTCCGCCGGCGAAACGGTCACGGCGAATAGTCCGCCGGCGAAACGGTCGCGGCGAAACGGTCCGCGGCGAAATGTCCGGCGGCGAAAAAGTCCACGGCGAAACGGTGCGGCGGCGAAACGGTCTGCGGCGAAATGGTACAGCGGCGAAACGGTCTGCGGCGAAACGGTCCGCGGCGAAACGGTCACGGCGAAACGGTCACGGCGAATCGGTCGCGGCGAAATGTCCGGGTCCGATTATCTTCACA
>JANEHU010004407.1:0-10871 GCA_027563435.1 Nasonovia ribisnigri
TAGATGCATGAAAATTTCACTCTGAATGTTTATATAAGCATTTTCTATACACCATCTAATTTTGAATATATTTTGACTGTTTTTCAGCTTTTTACGGACGATTTCAGTTTTCAAATTTTTTAGTTTTTTTTTCTATTAATATCAATTACATTTTATTTGTTGGACCAAAAATAATGAAAATTTAATACAAGGCTCCTGATATATTATTACAATAGCAATTGAAAAATATTAAAAATACATAGGCACACATTTTTTTTATAATCATTTAACGTTCGAATTTTGACAAAATTTATCAAAATCTCGAAAATTATCAATCATTGTAATTAAACAATTATAAAATGTTCAGTTTTCTTAACTAAGGATTGAAAATTTAAAATAAAGATTCTAATAAATAGTACATACTGTATTCAAAAAATCTAAAAAAATATTTAAACACAGTTATTTTTTATAGACATTTTAAGTTCAAATTTGGACGAAATTACATATTAAAATCAATTTTAACGAGTAAAAGTATATATTATAATATTTTTAGCATCACTGATAATTTTAGGTTAATAATTAAATAATATGAATAATATTAATTCAACTTAGCAGCTACCGTATAATAACAATATCAATATAATTTAAAATATCCTAGACTGACATACCGTCTCCGCTCAGAATCGTTTTTCGTATACAATGATATTATATCATTGAATTCAAATTAATACCATCCATTATACAGTGATCTACTTATAACCTACTGCACAGCAGAGTGACATCCACTTGACCCCCTTTTTTTATAAATTTAAAATAAAAATATTTATTATAAAACAAATTAATTAATCTAAAAATTGAAAAGATAATTTAAAAAAAATATTTTACACACTTTGTTAAAATTACGAAGCAACAATAAATTTAATTAGAAAGATAATTTTGTAGAGTTAAATGGTTAAGAACATACTTTTTTGTTTCTTGGTTAACAGGATCACCATAAAATATTTGCTCATATTGAGTTTTTGGGGTTTTTAAATTTTCCATGAAACTATTTGAAGCAACCAGCATAGAACTTGATTTAAAACACGCTATATTTTCTGGCTTGCATTTATTGGAAGGTGAACCTAAAACTCGAGAGGTAGGAATCATGATTTCCACTGAACATTTCTTTTTTATTGGTGGTTCAATAATATCATCTTCAGTGTCTTTAAACGGTATTGCTAATTCCGAATGAACATAATTTTCTTAATTAATATTTTTAATCTATACTTAAATTCAATCAATTAAACTAAATTATTAAGTATATACCATTGGAAACAACTGGAAATTTATCTTCTGGTAAACGGCATTTGCATGGAACACATTTAAGTAGCCATTCTTTAGATACAACTGGTACGCCCCATTTAACTGAGGCTTCATATTTAGGTCCTTCTGGCGTAGAACAAATGAGATGAGTTGTCATCATAATGTTATCTTCTGGTTTTGATTTTCTTGACAATGCATCTTGAAAACTAAAAAATGAGTATGCGTTGAAATTAATATATAATTACAGATGAATTATAATGATCTTACTTTGCTCCAAGAAGTAGTGAAACTTCTTTTAAGAAATATCGTTCAGACCCTGTATAATTGGTGATGCTTATCACACAGTTTTTTAGAGGCATAGAACCACTAAAAATTACTGGTTTATGATAATATTCTACAGGAATTTGTTCAACATTATTATAGCAATCTTCCTAATAATAAAAACAACAATAACAATTAATTTAAGTTTTAGAAAAAATTACTAATTATCACATCAACTTAAGAGTATAGTGCTGAGAACAAAATATGTTTTCTACGTGAGTATAATTTAATAATGTACCAACTATCTGTTACTTACTATCCAAAGACAGCTAACTATGATGGCTTTAATACTTAATGATTTCTCATTGAATACAATAGGAACAACAACATAACTGATTTGTCCTCTATAACTATGTGTATTAACTGCCACACCACCCATTGATATTATTTTACTTTTTATGGATGGCAATTGATGAGAGTCCAAATCGTGCAAAAGAATAGTTAAGCCTATAAAAATATTTAAGTACATTATTTCAACAATATTTTATATAATAGTTAAAAGTAAATAATAGTAATAATAATTATAATAACCTTCTAATACAGATTCAAGTTTACTATCTTGAGTTGACATAGTGTCTTGTGTTGTACAAGAAGATTTTTCACTAAGGGTATCATTAAAATTGGCATTTTCTAAAATTTATAAAATAAAATTTGAATTAATGTAGCTAAAATGTTCTATAATAAAACTTGAAATTATGTGCTTTTGTATCAATCATAACAATTTAACTGTCAGGATTTTTAATACATTTATTAATTAATTTAAATTAATAAATCCATTAAACATTTAAGTATACAAAGTGAAAAATTGTTATCTGTATGGTACTAACCAACATTCAAATATTGATCAATAAAGTTATCGAATGGAGGATTATTGGTTACATTTGAAGTTTGTAGTTTAGGTTTATCTACTACTCTTGGTTGAGAGAGTGTAGAATTTTTCATCATATACAATCCCTAAAAAAAATAAATAGAATAATTGTATACAATTTGTAACAGTATTATAAAATTAACCACTAGCCAAATCTAGAAGGTTAAAAGTAGGTAATTAAAAAAATGTATAACATTTTTGGGAAAAACCTAGGATATGTTCACTTTATATTAATAATAATTTTTCATAATATTACTTTTAAACAAATAAAACCACCAGCGAATAATAGTTATTACATTAAAGATTTATTTGTTTGTTAAATTTAATATGATGGCAGTGTAATCTTTGTTTTTACCTTTTAGCCCTACTCCCAACAATAAAATCAAATTAAATCATTTTGTATGATTTATGAGTAATTTTAGACCAAAATCACTCAAAATAAAAATACAAAGAATAATATTTTTGAGTGTTTGACATATCTGTTTTATATTATATTTTTATTTAACTTTAAAAATAAAAAAAAGGTGGTCAAGTGAATGTCGCTCCGCTGAACAGTAGGTTACTAGTAGGTCACTATATAATGGATGGTATTAAATTTGAATTCAATGATATAATATCATTGTATACGAAAAACGATTCTGAGTGGAGACGGTATGTCAGTCTAGGATATTTTAAATTATATTGGCATTGTTATTATGTGGTAGCTGGTAAAATGAATTAATATTATTCATATTATTTAATTATTAACCTAAAATTATCAGTGATGCTAGAAAAATATTATAATATATACTTTTACTCGTTAAAATTGATTTTAATATGTAATTTTGTCCAAATTTGAACTTAAAATGTCTGTAAAAAATAACTGTGTTTATAATATATTTTTTAATATTTTTTAATTACAGTATGTAATATTTATTAGAATCTTTATTTTAAATTTTCAATCCTTAGTTATAAAAACTGACCATTTTATAATTGTTTAATTACAATGATTGATAATTTTCGAGATTTTGATGAATTTTGTCAAAATTCGAACTTTAAATGCTTATAAAAAAATGTGTGCCTATGTATTTTTAATATTTTTCAATTGCTATTGTAACAATATATCAGGAGCCTTGTATTAAATTTTCATTATTTTTGGCCCAACAAATAAAAATTTATTGGTATTTATATAAAAAAAACTAAAAAAATTTAAAATTTAAATGGTCCGTAAAAAGCTCAAAAAGAGTCAAAATATTTTCAAAATTGTATGGTGTATAGAAAATGCTAATATAAACATTCGGTGAAATTTTTAAGTATCTACAGTTATTCATTTTTGAATTACAACAAAATAAGAAAATCGCTACATGAGAAATCGAGTGAATATCCAATGTTGTAAAAATATGAACTTCAAACGCTCATAAAAATTTAATTTGACTTGGTATTAGATATTTTTTTTTTGATAAACTTAGGAAAACTTATGAGAAATCATGTGTTACATTTTCAAATCTTAGATTTAAAAAGAAAATTTTTTATGAATTTCTAACTCAAAATAATTTGCATATTTTCGTGATTTTTACGTATTTTATCAATATTTGAACTTTAAATGCTTATAAAAAAAATTTGTGACTGATTTTTAATATTTTTCATATATTATTGTAACAATATATTAAGAGCCTTGTATTAAATTTTCAAGTTTTTTTACCCAACAAAAAGTTTTATAGAAATATATAGAAAAAAAACCTAAAAAAAATTGAATAATTAAAATATCTGTAAATAGCTCAAGATAAATCAAATTATTTTAAAATTGTTATGGTATATAAAAAATGCAATATAAAAAAATAAAAAACACACATCATTGTAAAATCAATACATTCATTCCTCCGCTCAGAATCTAAAATATTGTAAATTTAAACCGATATTAAATTGTTTTGAAACAATATTAAGACAAATCGATATCTCATACCGTTATAAATAACATTCTCCAATATATCTATACAAAATGTTATGGGTGATTTAGACTCGGATTACTCAAAAACAAAAAAATTTGATTCTGAGTGAATATATTTTGTCTGTTGTGCATGCATTAGTAACATTCTCTTAATTTTTAATACACTAGTGGGAAATTAGTAAAAATTACTTAAAATTAAAAAAGCCAAAAAATACATAAAAATGAAAAATAAAATTTAGTTATTCAGATTCACATGCTAATGAAACACATTTGTGGCCAGTAAAGCATCGGCTAAAAAGTTCCAAAAAAAAAAATTCAAAATGTCTCAACTTCCGATCTCTAATTATAACATATGATATTATTTTGAATAATAATACAATGTAAACTATATAAAAAATAAAAATAGAACCTAAAATAATAACTGTGTGCTCAAGTGAAACTATATTTGTATCATTTTTTCTATACCTATAATATAATATGTAGAATAGCTGTGGTTTACTGTAATTACAACTATATATATTGTAATCATTGTATCAAATAAAATAATACCTTTTTGCTAAGAGGAGATGGAGATTCTGGTGTAAATGAATGAGATGAATCCATAGCTAGAAACTGTTCTTCTGGAGCAGCGCATTTCAAATTTATACTTTCAAGTAACCAATTAAAATTTACAACATGAGGTCTAAAATATAAAGTGTTTATTATAATTGTCAGTAGAAAAAAATTATGTTTTTAAGTTTTAATTTTGTTTATTAAGAGGACATTACACTTTTAAAAGGTTTGATATAAGCAATTATAAGAGCAAGTAGGTAACTTATGAGATATGATTGATCCAATCCCAGAACTACATTTATTTATTGCATAATTACAAAATTATATTCAAAAAATAGTTTTATGCAAAATAATCAAGAAGACTTTTTTTTATTGAACTTTCATTATAAAATTATAAAAACTCTATGCTATGTTGTTTTTATTTTTTTAAGTCTGTTAATGGGGGGAAAAAAAATAAAAAATAACTAATCATAACCAAGAGTCACTAATGGGGATAATGGGTAGCTGCTTAAACACACCTTTCATGTTATTTTTAATTACTCTCATCCAGAGATAAGATTATTGTGCTAAATTGTATAGATGGCTGTTTAAGTTTGAAAACTGTACAAATAATGTCACAGTCCTGTTCTTTTCTGTTGTGATGAAAATATATTTTTTGATAACAAGGGATTATAAGGGATTATAGTCAAAGTATTCTTAACCGCCAGAAAATGTTTTAAACCAACAATTCCTGGATGTGCAATATTCTCTTAATCACAATTAATAACTGCATTAAACCATGTAAGTTATATTTACTTTTCTTGAATAGAATGTAATAATTTTGCAAGTGATGCAGAAAATTCACCAACTAAAATATGAGTTATTGACTCATTAAGCTCCGTGTATAGAATTCCACCAGTAGAAATTACTATTCGTTTTAATTTTTCTTCTTCGCTTAAATTAAATCCACTAAAATAAATCTGCAAAAATTTAATTTATGACTAAATAGTTAAAAAGCATTGTTAAATTTAAAACTTACTTTACAACCATCCAAAATTGTGCCAGCTTTATTTACTTCTGGCAAACTTAAATCATTTAAAATGTCTTTAAAATTTATTTTTTTTGTGTGATCTGTGTAATACATACAATGTGTATAATTTTATAATATCAATGCAATTTTGAATTTTATAAAAGTGACAGTTTAATGTACCAAATACTATATAATTAGTAATTACTAATAAATAACGGTACGATAATTAGTATACTTACATTGACCATTATTTTTTTTTGGAGTAGTACAATTCTCTTGTGATTTGTGTTTATTTATACTTTGGAACATTTTAATTCCTAACATACCACAGTTACTTGTTGTATTAGGTTCATTTTTCAGCAACAATTTCAGTATTTCACATGATACTTGTAAATTATAATATCGCTGTGACTCGTGAGCAAAGTTTGTAGTTTTTCGATAGTGGTTGTCAAATACTAAAATCACTGTGAACACCACAATTAAAGATTTATAGGTACCTCATATTTTTGATCGTGGTGAATTATATTTTATAGTTTTATGTACACGTAAGTACGTAACGACCAGCGTGAAGGTACAATGTTGAGAACCATTTGTTACATTAGTATTTATGAAGTATGAACACTATAAATAACGGGCCACGGAATCCAGGTTAGGAAAACCAGCGTTCATTTATATCGTGTCCGTGGCTACTGATTATGGTTGAAATGTTGAATTTATATTCAATATATTCACAATGTCACGATGACGAGGTGTATTGTGTCTATGATATTATAATCAGTGCTAAATGTTACAGCAGTGGCGTTACCGAGTAAAAACCAAGGGGAGAGGGGGAATTATGTATTGACCAAAATCAAAACCCATCCCCGTTTTAATATAATTATTATAATATATTTAAAACTGGATAGTTATTCGTAAATCAGAATTTGTCCAAATTAGATGTGAGCTGAGCCGCTCGGGGCCGTATCTGTGTATCTGACATCTGTGTAGTGTGTTTGGAAGTTTGTTTAGATTGTAATAATATTAGTAAGTTAATATTGATTTGTGATTAATAAATGTATTGATCATGGTGTACACCAGGGTGGTCCAACCTTTTGTAGTTGGCGGGCCAATTTACACTTTCATAAAAACACCGGGGGCCGCCAGATGAAAAAAATTATATTATTACCTATTTATATTTTATTTTATATAATACACAAATAATTAATTATTATTAAAAAATTACAATAATACATTACAAAAAAAAAAAACTATTAATGTGATGATTGGCATTGTTTTTCAGTAGCCAATTTATCAATTTCAATTGAACACCCTGTGGTGGCTAATCTGATGCACGATTCTAAAGACGAATCGTGAATACGGTTTCTTGATTTTGACTTTATTAAATTCATTGTAGAAAATGCCGATTCACAAATATAAGTACTGCCAAATAATGACAAAATTTCAAGAGAAAAATTCCGTAATGTTGGGAATTTTTCTTGTGAACACAGTTTCCAAAACTCTTCAGGAGGCAGATTTACCTTTGATTGAAGAAAACAGTCTGATTGTAAATCACATAACTGAATAACTCCATTTGAAAATCGGGAGGTCGGAGGTTGTACTGTTATATCAATATCAACTGTCATTGGGTTGTTAAATAATTCGATTGTCGATTACTGATTAGATTTAGTTAAGAGAAATATTTAATGCTCGCAATTGTGCGATTGTGAATAGTATTCAGTATTCACGTCGTTCATCGCACGTTTTATCGCGATATGACCGACTCCCGGGAACTCCCGCCGTATAACAATTCGTAAATAATTTGTATAAATTCGTAATAAGATCGTATAATTTTTATACATTCTTATTACGATTTTTTTATAATATTATTGTGATTTAAAATCTAAATTTTAAATTGTCGGAGGGGCCAAAAAAAAAAGCTTTGCAGGCCGCGGGTTGGACCACTCTGGTGTACACCTTGGTATTGATTTTACAATGGTCTGATTTTTTACTTTAGAATTTTTTCTAATCGGAAACTGAATCTAGTTGGTGTCGGTTTGGAAATAACTCACTTGTCACTAGGGTATTTACGAGTTAAAAAGTTCAAGTTAAGTTACTTTTTACTAAGTTAGATAACGAGTTACATTTTTCGAAGTAACTTCTAACTTAACGAGTTACATTTTTTTCTGTTATTCGGTAGCTTATGAGTTATAATTATATAATAATTAATTTTATCGTCACATTAAGTTAATTTTAGTCTTAAACCACGGATTAATAATATATTCAATTTCGTAAAAACAAATAATAATAATTCAAAACATTATCAAGTATATTAATTTATAAATAATAATTTATAATAATAGTGCATACTATTGCATATTCACAGAATATATTATTATTATTACCTATACATCAATATTATTCATAGACCTATTGTATATTTGTATAGGTAACCCACTAACCCATAGGGTAACCGCTTCATTAATAAATGAAAAAAAAATTTACTCGGTACTTATACTATACAAGTGTGTATAGTGTATACTCATTAGCCATTACTCATAAATAACATTTAAAATCGATTTTGTCGAAAATTGGATTTCCGTAAAAATTCACGTTTTTTCCTTAATTCATTTGTTTTTCACGGCGCTCATGAAAACTACTGGGAAATTTTAACTTTTGACCCCCCAAAGTACCAACTAGAAAATGCTTATATAAACATTCAGTGAAATTTTCAAGCATCTACACTGTAGATTCACTGTAGATACAGTTATTCGTTTTTGAATTGCAACAAAATAAGAAAATCGCTACATGAGAAATCGAGTGAATATCTAATCTTGTAAAAATTTGAACTTAAAATGCTCATAAAAATGTATTATGACTTGCTTATAAACTTTTTTTATTGATAAAATTAGGCAAACTTATGAGGAATCTTGTATTACATTTTCAAACCTTAGATATAAAAAGAAAAATTTTTATGAATTTCTAACTCAAAATAAATTGCACATTTTCGTCATTTTTACGTATTTTGTCAAAATCTGAACTTTAAATGCTTAAAAAAAAAAATTGTGACTACGGATTTTTAATATTTTTCATTTGCCTTTGAAACAATATATTAGGAGCATTCTATTAAATTTTCAAGAATTTTTAACGAATAAATAAAATGTTATTGATTTTTAAAAAAAAAAAACCAAAAAGATTGGAAATTTAAAATGTCTGTAAACAGCTCAAAATAAGTCAAAATATTTTGAAAACGGTATGGTATATAGAAACTGCTTATATAAACATTCAGTAAAAATTTCATGTATTTACCGTCATTTTTTTTAGACTTACACCAAAAACCAAAATCGATTTTATCGAAAATCAATGTTGCGTAAAAATTCCCGTTTTTTCCTTAATTTTCCATTTGTTTTTCACGGTACTTTTGAAAACTACTGGAAAATGTTTACTTTTGACCCCCCAAAGTACCAACTAGATTCACTTTCCTATCATAAAAGGTACTATTGAAGAAAATCTAAGCACTTTTACTATCCCAAAACGTGATGACAGACACAAAAAAAATTTAAAAAAAAAATTAAAAAAAAAACACACATCATTGTAAAACCAATACATTCATCGCTCCGCTCAGAATCTAAAAAAATATCATATTTTTTTAGTTCATGGAATTACAGCGATAACTTGGTCCGTTGGTAATGCAAAATTGCAAACCCGTAGTTGCGTAGTTTGTCGTATTTACTATTTACTTAATCAAATAAATGAACAAGCTATTTAACAACACTGTGGACACGGGTTAATTTTAGATTCTGAGCGGAGCGATGAATGTATTGATTTTACAATGATGTGCGTTTTTTTATTTTTTTTTTATTTTTTTTTATTTTTGTGTCTGTCATCACCTTTTAGGACAGTAAAAATGCTTCGATTTTCTTCAATAGTACCTCTGATAGAAAGTGAATCTAGTTGGTACTTTGTAAATGTAAAAGTCACAAAAATAAAATATTTAGTTACACTGGTATTCACGCTGGTTAATATAAACTTTTTATTGCACTCAGACAGTCTTTTTAACTGAAATGTATGAAACATATTATACATAAATATTTGTAGGTGTACATATTAATTATTTAACTACATACTCTGGCTTTTTCTTGTTGTTCAGTTGGATCTTCCCATCCAACTGAACATTGTTGTGATGATTCTACAACGCGTTCTTTAAATAGTGAGTTTCCTGAATAAAAAAAAAATTTATCATACAAAAAAAAATGAAAAATTATTGCAACATTTGGTATTAAGTTAAATGAACACTATGCAAGCCTAATCAATATTTAAATTTGTAAGAGTATTTCAATGTAATAAGTTGTTTATTATAAGAATAATAATAACTTTATGATAATTATATTATTAAATGTATTAATATCATTACGGCGTTAAGCATGAACATTACATTAAGCATATAATATGAGTTATTCTAAATAGATCACTCTTGTTTAGAAACCATTAAACGAATGTTGTTGCAAAGATGTTAATTGTAGCAATATAGTTCAAAAACTCACAGCATAAACTCAATATTTATAACTTCTGCTACTCAGTGTACTCAGTTTCTAAATAATTTGCTCTTGTTCGTTTAAATTGTGCTCACATCAAAAAGGTAATTGTGAAAATCAAAGGAAGCGAATCATCTCAAGAATAATTGAATTTACACTTATTGATTAGTTAAGTTAACTGTCTTCAGTAACATTGCCCCTCTACAAACTTTGACGCAAAAAAATAGACTAATTACAACAACTCCATTTTATCGATTTACAATTATTTCTTCAAACAAAGCTCATGCAGACTTAAATCTCTTAAACCACTGTATAGAAATCATCTCAGACCTAGGTCATTTAGCTTATCACAGTGACCCCAAAAGTATAGCTCCCGGTCACAACCTTCCCTGAAAGAAAAGG
>JANEHU010004408.1:0-11574 GCA_027563435.1 Nasonovia ribisnigri
AATAAAAACTTTAAAATATAACATTATAATAATCTTATTATAACAATAAGTAGTTACTTAGATTGATATGCAGACTTTTTTATTAAACTTTATGATAGGATAAAATATAGGAACTTATTTTTTATGGTAGTTTAAAAAACAATTGTTTTTTAAATTGTAACATAAGTGTAACTTACACTTATCACATTTTGTTGTAGAATAACATGTAATACAATTTTTACATCTTTGTTTTTTTATGACTCGAATTGGCCAATGTCCAGTTTCATCGTATCTAACATCGTTAGTTGGTCTTGGATTAAAAGTTCTTTTTTTTTTACTTGGTGGTGTGTTAGATAATGGTCTACCTCTTTTTGGCGTTTGAACTTTTCCACATTGTAATAAAGCATGAGATATTTCTAACTTAAATTTTAATAAGCTCATAGTTTTTTCATTTAACTGCTCACAATGTCTTCTATAGAGTAACCACGAATTTACCACACACATATCAAGCAAATGATACACAATGCGTAAATAATATCGTCTTACTCTTATATTTACACGATATAGCTCTACTAGCATATCATGTAAATCAATGCCTCCCATATAAGAATTATATTCACCAATTGACGCTGGCCTAGGGACATCAACTTTTTTTTTTCTGCAACAGACCATCTTTTGACATTCTCCACAGGTAGTGGTCCTTTGTAATTTGAAATTACATGCACAACTTTATTATCATTCCACTTAGTTACTACAATATTGTTATTTGTGTCCACTCTACTATCAAACTTGCCACGTTCTCCAGATTTCAATTGCTTATCATTTGCTAATACACAACCAGCAATACGATTAGAACGTACTGTCCCGATACTTTGAACTCCAACAAATTTTAACTTGCATTGCAAGTTGTAGGAATTAAACCAATTGTCCATAGATACCTAAAACAAAAATGATTGTATATTTATGTTAACTTAATGTAAAATTTTAACAATCAAGTTATGAAGTACAAATATTAGGTACCTTATAATTTTCATTTTTTGGAATACATTCAATAAGTCGCATGACAACATCTCCACTTATACCTAGGCCATGGTTCGATGGAGGTAAAGTACCTTTACCAACATATATTTCAAAATCATGCACTAGTCCATTTGATGAAGCCAGTGCAAACATTTTGATTCCCCATTTATGAGGCTTATTTTTATTGTACTGCTTCATAATTGAGCGACCTTTAAAAGGAATAATTATTTCGTCAACAGCTATATACTCATTTACATGAACTTTTTTCATGTTATCCCTTATAGCATTCAAAAAAGGTCTGATTTTAAACAATTTGTCATGTTGGCTATGTTCTCTGGGTAACATATGAGTATTATCATTAACATGAAAGTAAGACCTTAGGTTGTCAAATCTGTTTCGTGCCATTACATCAGAAACTATAGAAAAACGGGTCTGATTATTCCAAAACATTCTATAAGATGGCATTTTGACAATACCCATGTACCTAAAACAAAGCATGATAGTTTTGAAGAAACAGAATAACTTATATTAACTTATAAGTGAGAAATAAATACATACATTTGAATTCCAATAAATTGTTCTATCTCAGCAGATGATGTAGCAATGCATTTTCCTGACTTCTGTACAGAATATATATTAGTTTGTTCACATAAATTTTGAATAATATCATCATCAAAATACTGTTTAAAGTATTCATAGGGAGATAAAATGTGAGTAGGTGGATCAGGTAAGTTTCCTTTCCATGTTGAATCAGGGTTTTGATATGGTACCTATAATATTAAAAAAGTTAATATTTAATTACCTAACATTTTTGTTGACAAATTGTCCATAAAAACTAATACCTTTTCCCAATTTGGACCTATCCTAACTTGTTCATCAAAAAGTCTATTTTCTGCTTCAATTTCTGCTTCTATGTCCCTCTGGTTAAGCATAATTAAATTATTTTCAAAATTGACTTCATCCTCTTCCAATAAATTATTTTGAATAGGAAACAATTCCTGAATTATTATTATAATATTAGTCAATAAATGTATAGTTTGATCTCGAGTTTAATAGAGTATATAGAGATACTTACTTCAATATTATCAGGAAATGTATTCAATATTTCATTTAGATTGTCAATATTAATGTCATCACCTTCATCTAGTTCTTCTAGGTCTGATATATCCCCTTGTAATAACTCAGCCACTTCTTCATCACTTAGTTTTTTCCCCATGTTTCTAGTGACTATGGCAACATCAAAAAAAAAATGTAAACAACAAAATGTTCATGATTCCAAAAATTATCATTGGGAATTTGAGACATAATTTAAAAAAAATTGATTTGTTTGTTTAATCCCAATGATTATTATAGGAATCATCGTGTTTATGATACTATAATGAAAAAACTATAAGAGTTAGATCTATAATAATACTTTAACTAGAAAGATGAAGTAATTTTTAACATGATTAAATTTTTTTTTAATTGATTTGGCTAAAATAACTTACCTTTTAATTAATATATAAAATTTGGTTTCTTGCAACGTGGTTGATTATCGATAACGAAAACAAACTGACTGTTTACTATCACTTAATCATTCAAATAAGAAAAAACAGTGTTCCCATTAGAAAGAGTAGAAAATTTCTCATTTATTTATGTGTATTTAGTCTTTATTGGAAAATTGTGGGCTGTTTAATACGTCATTGATGTACATGATTCCAAAAGTTATCGTTGGGCTTGAAAGGGTTAGTAATCGTTACAATAATAAAACTTCATTCATATTTTATTTGTAAATTGTAATGGTACCTAGGCAGTGGCATACATTAAAATATACGTCTTGTATGTGTTTATAATTACGACACGTTTTTCATGTTATGAGCGTGTAGATCGGTTGGTGGATAGGTATTGTGGTCTAACTGACCTTGTATTTTTCATACGTTTAAAATTTTTATAAATAATATTAATTTCTTATCAAATAAAAATATGTTTTCAATATTTGTTGTACTTATACACCAGCTACGACAATGGTAAAGAAGTAGATAATTATTAATTAATTTGTCTATTTTCTAGCATTCAAAAATTTTGTTATCAGTTCCTTAACTAAAGTTAAGCATGAAATTTCTGCGATACATTCAACTGTGAATTCGAACTATATTGTATTAGAAGGATTTATTAATAACTTTGGACAATCAAGAGCTACAGAAATAGCTATGCAGTATGAGAGTGAATGTAGTTTAGACGATTTCTTCCCAATTACTAATGAAGAAGAGTTACAATTACTTAACAATAAAATAAAGTCTGATAAACAATTTCGATTAAATATGGTAAATTGATTAACTATTATTTGTTAAAGCAGCTGTAAAAATGTTGATTCAATTTTATTTAGGTTTCTAAGTTATCATTACTTGTGGGTACAAAAGATGTTGGTGATAGTGTGAGACGACTTATGGGACGTATGTTTATCGATGATGTTTTAACCGAGTATTCTCTTCTGGGAAAAAAGAAGAAAAAAAACTTCTCAGAATTGCCTGTTTATCAACTATTGATAGGTGAGTACTTAACTTATATTTTTTATTAGTAATAATACTTTGGATACTTTTAGGTACTGTAGCCTGTAGTTAGTATCATAGTTTAATATTTACCTTATTTATTAGGTTAATGATGATATAAAATAAGCTACACCCCAAAATACATAATATGTTAAAACTCTTGTTTAAAATTGGCACTATTAATATATTAGTAATGCGCTTTTAGTTCAAGTCTAGTATTTTGAACATAATTTATAAAATATTTATGTTTTAAAATACACAACACTACTAATAAATTGAAAATTAGACCAACATAATTATTAATTATTTGCCTTAAATTAGGATAATATTATTCATTATGAAATATATAGGTACTAAGCAAGAATATATATAATTTTTCTTATTGTTACATTATGTTTCAAGTTAGAACATGAGAATGTTTAAATACAAAGTAAATGTAAGATAATTTATATAAGGCCTATATTCTTGAAAATTAGTTACGTTATGTAAAGGTATTAAATAAAGCTTTGATATGAAGGCAGTTAAACAATAAAATGCATTTAAAATGTGAAAGAGGCAAAAAAAAATCATTTGTGGATTGATGATTAAACGGACATAATATATTTTAATCTATCGATAGATAGTACCTGTAAGTAGTTCATCTTCTTAAACGTTAAATTAATTTGCCACACTCAATAAAGTATTTAGCGATATCAAGAAGTATTGCTACTGGTAATAAGATAACACATTCAAATAATTTTAAACATAACATCGACAATATGTAGTCATCACAAGCTCTTATCAATTTGTACTGTTTATACATGTGGAGTTGAGTTGTTTACCAGGGAGCTGGTCAGTTCTTGACACTGCGTGGTTGGTGGGTGTTTAAGTTTGTATTTGTATTTTGTTATTTGTTCATCAATAAAGAGTTAGTCCCTTACTGTACTGTTGGTTATTCAAGTGTATATTTTGGTGCCCAATCCCACATACATATATAAAAACTGTCAGACTTAAAAATTGAAAAAGGCATTTATAAGTAAAAAAGCAACAAAAAAATTCAACCATTAGAAATTAAATGAAACACATTTTGATATAAAAATTATTTTTCTATTATCATAAAAAAGGTATTTGCATTCCAATCCGAACCCTACTAATAAATATTATAATGTTACATTTTGTGGTGGACATTTTATTTGTATTAACTTTTGTATGTTTAATTTGTTTTAGATGCATTAAGAATCCATCAAAAATACAAAGATAAAATCAATAAAGATTTTAATGACCCATTGGCAAACTGGCTCAATCATTCTAAATTTAGGCTTCTGAACAAAGCAGTTGAAAAAAATAACAAACAATAAATTGTGTTTTTAATAAATAATAAACAATATATTTAATTAGGTACTATTACTGCATTAAAACTTTGTTTTATTTATAATCTGCATTCTGTTCGATATTAAGGTACTCAAATTATATAAGTATATTATTTAATCATTACTTATAATTGTAATATACTGGTGTTATTGAATGATATTTGATTTTTGTTTAAAAACAGTAAATTTTTGTTAATTGTTTTTGTTAACAGAAGTTATGTTACAATTAATATATTCAATCTATTAATTAACAAACAAATAGAAATACAAAAACTACAAGACAGTATAGGATATAAACTATATATATATAGGTATATAAATAATTTAAATAGTGGTGTTAAACTTATAAATAAATTTGAAAAAATATTTTAATAAATTTGTTACAAACTCATGAAAATGTTCTGAAGACTTTTAAACACTAATATTAGAATATATTAAAGGTGTAACATTTTGAGAATGTTAAACATATAGATTTATTGTAACATTTAAAAGGCGGACAAAAAAGGACGACACAAAGTTATTATAACGTTCCAGTGATATTAGTAACACTAAGTTCAAATTTTATTAGAACATTACATGTTATATTTCAAATATTTTTGAAACTTCTCTAAACTTTAATTTGTTGTCTGGGTAATTGTGAAGAACAAGATTTCGTTGTTCTATTTGACGGTCCAGCATCATTAATTACCTCGATCACTAACGACAACTCGACTTTATATACGTATATCGTAGAGACAGACAAAATAGTGTTTGCTCTCAAACAAATTAAAAAAACATTCGCTTGTGAAATCCCCGTAATTCAAACAGAACATATACAATTACTTATTCTTACGGATACCATGTTTTTAAATAATTTTCATACAAAATCAATTTCTCCGCAAAACACTGATTTAATAGCATATGTAAATACGAAATTTGTATACGTCGAAAATTTTTTTAAATCAACCATAACCGCATTATATAATGACTTATTACAAAAACAATGTGTGCTTGAACGGCAATTATTACAGCAAAGACTTACCTTAGCCTCAAACAATCTTCCCGAGTTTGCATATATTATGGGCGGAGGGCCTGGATTCACTGCCGTCAAGCACGCTGAAATAATTTATTTAATAAAATGTAAAAAAGTTAGTGTCGAGGTAACTAAAAAAGACGCGTCGTGTTACAATGAAATGACAGTTTTGTATAATAACAAAACTTATTACATGGCTCCAAAAACGCATACCTTACAAAAATACGGAACTCAAATTAATTGCAATTCATTATTCCCACCTGCATTTAATTTAGATGGAAATTGGTATGGATTTTTTCCAAATATTCAAGAAATAAAAACGCCACAGAAATTAAAACCAAATACGGCATGGACGTGGACATACAAAAGCTTAGATTTTCTCATGAATTCCGGTATTTATACAAAAGATACAATGAAAGCTTTCCAACAACACATCATATATCCCCAAGAAGTGGACGCCGTAAAAAATAATATAATTAGACAATCTATGGGTTACGAAACAGTAAGCCAAGGCCTTCAATTTAAATATTTGATAGACGAGAAAACACTAGGAAAAATGGTAGAAGACAAATTATTTAAATTATGGGGTTGGTTTACTACAATTGGGACTTTTGTATCGGGGTTAATGGGGATACTCTTTGTCATAAAAGTTATTTTAACACTCGTCGATACGGGTGTTAATATTACATTTTTGTATAAAACTTTTGGGTGGAGTACGAAGCTTTTAGCGGGTTTTTTTTCTAGCATTACTCATCACTTAATACTTAGGTATAATAAAAATAACTATTTAAAAAACAAAGAGTTTGATGAAGACTCGTTAGAAATAAAAAACTTTCAACGTCAAAAAAATAAAATAAATATTTATCCAAATTTACAGCATGAAATGGTATAAAGTAAAAAAATGAAAAAATAATTATTTAAAATTTAAGTGATAAAAATGTTTGAATCAACTGTATTATTGATTAATATATCAATTTGTTTAATTTATTTGTACATTATTTTTGTGAATGTAAATTATATTGTAATTATATTTGTAACGTATGTTTATATTTTTTATATTGATGACGGCAATAAGCTATTATTATTATTAAATTGTAATACATTATATTTTGTTTTATGATTTTACATGCAATTATGACCTTTTACATAATATTATATAATATGTACATTATAATAAATGACATTTCATTAAAATATATATATATTATATTATTATAATATTATACGTTAATTATCCATTATCTATGAATACTAATATTAATTTAAATTATCAATTATAAAAATTGTCTTTAATCTAAATGTTGTATTTCAATCAATTATATTAATACAAATGTACACTGTTATCGCAAGTTGAAAACCTAACAAATTGTATTGTCATTTATAAATTAACATACATTGATATGTATTTATATATATATTAATTATTTTAAACGTCATATCTAAAGTAATAATGCAATAAATATAAATTAGAACTATGTTATAAAAGAGGTTTTTTAATTTATTTATTTCTATACATATTTAGGAAACAGGAACTTCGATTAATAATTACTAATTAGTAATTAGTTTGTGAACGTGCGTGCATATCATATACTAATTACGCGACAACATTGATACGAAACGTTCTAAACTGCGGTTCGTGAAATAATAATGTGCCGCTCCCGAGACTATTGCGCGTAGCCCCGCTTTGGGGAAAGTAGGCGTGGTTACGGGTGACCGCCGCCGCGGCGATATGAAATTCAACGCCATCTCTTGAGCGTTGTATGCTTTTCACTTTTACCAGAACGGCCTCTTAAGGCGTCAATTATATATAGTTATTTATCAATTTTCTATTAATTAACTTGATTTTATGCTAATTATGAATAAAACCTATCTACCTATAGTATAGTCATATCGATCAATAATTATATATTGTTAATTATATATAAACCTAGTTCATCAAATAGTATAGTGATATCATTATAAAATTTAAATGCCAGAATTTAATTAAATACATGAAGATCTATTAGCTTATAATCAATTATTATTGTATTCGGTATATAGTATCTGCAGCAGTTATGTATCATACATAAAATTTAAATTACCAGATTACATTACCTCAAACAATCATCTCACCTAAAAACTGTAATATATTTAGTACTACATAGAGTATACTTGTAGGTGTCTTATATAACTATCGTGTCTAGTCAAGTAGTATATATTAGAGAACTATTGCATATAATGCAGCCCATGTTAAACAGTATAGGTGTAGATAATAAAATCAAGTGTTACCTAATTTATTATTTAAAATAAATAGTTTGTTCCATATAATACTCTACCTATATAAGTTATATCAAATAGTATCATTATACAATTTAATTTTCAGACTTAAATTAAATATATAGGTACATAAAGTTCTATTTTGTTTATTAATATTGTATTATTTAGAATCTGTAGCAGTATTTGTATGCATTAATTATGTAACATTAAAATCAAAAACAAACAAATTAATATTTATAAATATAATTCGAGTGTTTTTTCTTTAATCAGAGTAACAATACTTTATTATTTGTATAAATAAAAACTTTTAGAATCGTAATAAAAAAAAAAAAAATCGAAAAAAAAAGGATTTCGAATTAACACGGCCGCCGCAAATTTACACAAATCCGCCGCCGCGGTCAGTATCGAACGCTCCACCGCCGGGGAACCTGCCTAACGCCTTAATCCTACCTAACTACCTATCGAGTTGAGAACTGGTGTGAAATCTCTGCCTCTTAAGGCGTCTCGCCGCCGCCGAGGAGAATCGCAAACGCTACGGCGGCTCTTTTCGTCGATTTTACTCGCCGGGAACGAAGTAGGGGCGGGCGCCGTCGGTAAATTTAGCGGGGATTCCGAATGAGGCGAGAACGGGGAGGTGGGACGTCCAAAAAACGGGTAAAAGTCGATTTTTCGAACGAAAAGCGCGACGACGGCGCGTCGGTTTTCGCGCGATCTCCGCGGAGAAACGGTCGTGACGAAAAAAGCGCACGTACCGGAGGCCGTTAAATGAGGCGGGGAAGGCGAATAAGGCGAGAACGGAGAGCCGGGAGGTCCGAAAAACGGGTAAAAGTCGATATTTCGGAAAAAAAATCGGAAATCGGAAAAACGGCAGCAAAAAGTGATAAGGCGCGGCGATAAGGAGCGGCGTTTGAGCGTTTGCTCCAAGGGTTTGGTTTTCCGTTCCAACGTTCCACTATAGCTAGGGGGCGCCACACGGTTAGCGTTTTATAATATAAGGACTAGCTCTCCGAGCGTCGCTGGGGGAGACCCCCAGACCCCCCAGTGTTACTCCCAGTGGAAACCGATTTGCCTAAAATATTGGTCCAAAATGTGGATTGCCGATGAGAATAGTGGATGAGTGATAAGGAAAGTGGACGTGTGATAAGAATAGTGGATGGGAGATTAGAATAGTGGATGCGTGATAAGGAAAGTGGATGCGTGTTAAGGATTGTGGATGAGTGATAAGGCTATGCTTTTTGGCGGTATCTTTCGGTGACTTTTGAAATTTGGGTATGAGGGTCCGATCATTTCTCATGCCCGAGGATGTGCTCTACAGTTGATACGGTCCAGACTTTCTTTCGAAAGGAAAATCATAAATCTGTATGTCGTGTTCATGTTTCTAGCAAGTCAGTCACCTCAAATGACGTTGAATGTAGTCATACGTTGTTAATTGCCGTGGCCAAAATCGCCTAACCTAACCTTACCCCCAGACCCCCCGGAGTTGGCGAGGAGTGTTGTCTATGTCGGACGCCATAGTGGTCTTGTGGTCCAGTCGTCGACTCGAGCCGACACGGTGTATGGGTGATAAGGCTATCGATGGTGAGATAGTGATAAGAATTCGTGATTAGAAAAGGGGTATGTAAAATTGAAAAGTGATAAGGAAGGTGGATTTGTGATAAGGATAATGGAATTTTGTAAGGAATGGTGGATTAGCCAACGCCAAATCACGTAACCTTCGGACGGTGTCATAAATTATAGCCGCCGTGATTTTTTTGGGGTCTAGCAGGTCAGTCACTCGATGGAATGTAGTTGTCCCGTGGATAGGCAATCCGACTGCGTCGAATCGCGGACGAAGTTGTTTGCTATGGTCGGAAATGAAAAAAAAAAATTTGAAAATTTCGGGCGGCCATGCTAATCGTATAGCCGCTGTGAAGTTTTGGGTGTCTATCAAGTCAGTTATTCGATGGACAGTAGTTATGTCCGTGGATAGGCAATCCGACTGCGTCGAATCGCGGACAGCGTTCATTACTGTCACCAAGAAAATAAATTATGTAATATATTACATGAAAACAATTCAAAACATTTCGGGCATCTATGCAAATCATATAGCCGCCGTCTTTTTAGGGTGTCTAGCAGGTCAGTCACCTCGAATGACGTTCGCCGAAGTAATAAGGGTAGGCAATCCGACTTCGTCGGATAGCAGACAATGTGCGACGGCCAGGTCACGTCGACAGGTATGCAATCCGACTGCGTTGAATCGCGGACAGCGTTCATTATTGTCACCGAAAACGCAAAATTAATTTATAAATTACGTGGAAATATTCGAAAATTTCGGGCGGCCATGCTAATCGTATATGCACCGTGATGTTTTAAGGGTCTAGCAAGTCAGTCATTCGATGGAGGGTAGTTATGTCCGTGGATAGGCAATCCGACTACATCTTTTTGGGTGTCTAGTAAGTCAGTCATTCGATGGACGGTAGTTATGTCCGTGGATAGGCAATCCGACTTTTTCGGATAGCGGACAATGTGCGACAGCCGGGTCACGTCGTCAGGTATGCAATCCGACTGCGTTGAATCGCGGACAGCGTTCATTTATAAATTACGTGGAATTTCGGGCGGCCATGCTAATCGTATAGCCGCCGTGAATTTTTGGGCGTCTAGCAAGTCAGTCATTAGATGGACGGTAGTTATGCCCGTGGATAGGCAATTCGACTACGTTTTTTTGGGTGTCTAGCAGGTCAGTCACCTCGAATGACGTTCGCCGAAGTAATAATGGTAGGCAATGGTAGACAATGTGCGAAGGCCAGGTCACGTCGTCAGGTATGCAATCCGACTGCGTCGAATCGTGGACAGCGTTCATAACTGTCACCGAAAACGCAAAATTAAGTGATAAATTACGTGAAAAAATTTTTAAAAATTCGGGGAAATCATATAGCTGCCGTCTTTTTTTGAGTGTCTAGCAGGTCAGTCACCTCGAATGACGTTCGCCGTAGTAATAAGGGTAGGCTATTCGACTTTGTCGGATAGCGGACAATGTGCGACGAACAGGTCACAACATCAGGTTGAATCGTGGACAATACCTATTATATATGTATATTTTTATGTTATGATACGATAAATAAACTTTAGGTACCTACGTAATAAGCAAACCCATATAATGTTATATTTCTAAAGTTGTCCCCCGCACGCCATCACTCCACCAACCGACCAGTATCAATTAATAATGGTCATACTGTAGCATTGCGAGAATCGTTTATATTGATATATATAATAATAATATAATAATCTGATATTATACAATATTCGACGTCAGCTGAGGGCTTTTTAGCCGGCGATCCCACCTCGTCGATAAGCAGACGAAATTCGCGAAAAAAAATGGAACCTTCCGACGCATGTATTTATGCCTGTATATAGTAATACCCACTCGACGGCGGCGATATCCGCACTCGGC
>JANEHU010004409.1:0-11397 GCA_027563435.1 Nasonovia ribisnigri
ATATAATGACTTATTACAAAAACAATGTGTGCTTGAACGGCAATTATTACAGCAAAGACTTACCTTAGCCTCAAACAATCTTCCCGAGTTTGCATATATTATGGGCGGAGGGCCTGGATTCACTGCCGTCAAGCACGCTGAAATAATTTATTTAATAAAATGTAAAAAAGTTAGTGTCGAGGTAACTAAAAAAGACGCGTCGTGTTACAATGAAATGACAGTTTTGTATAATAACAAAACTTATTACATGGCTCCAAAAACGCATACCTTACAAAAATACGGAACTCAAATTAATTGCAATTCATTATTCCCACCTGCATTTAATTTAGATGGAAATTGGTATGGATTTTTTCCAAATATTCAAGAAATAAAAACGCCACAGAAATTAAAACCAAATACGGCATGGACGTGGACATACAAAAGCTTAGATTTTCTCATGAATTCCGGTATTTATACAAAAGATACAATGAAAGCTTTCCAACAACACATCATATATCCCCAAGAAGTGGACGCAGTAAAAAATAATATAATTAGACAATCTATGGGTTACGAAACAGTAAGCCAAGGCCTTCAATTTAAATATTTGATAGACGAGAAAACACTAGGAAAAATGGTAGAAGACAAATTATTTAAATTATGGGGTTGGTTTACTACAATTGGGACTTTTGTATCGGGGTTAATGGGGATACTCTTTGTCATAAAAGTTATTTTAACACTCGTCGATACGGGTGTTAATATTACATTTTTGTATAAAACTTTTGGGTGGAGTACGAAGCTTTTAGCGGGTTTTTTTTCTAGCATTACTCATCACTTAATACTTAGGTATAATAAAAATAACTATTTAAAAAACAAAGAGTTTGATGAAGACTCGTTAGAAATAAAAAACTTTCAACGTCAAAAAAATAAAATAAATATTTATCCAAATTTACAGCATGAAATGGTATAAAGTAAAAAAATGAAAAAATAATTATTTAAAATTTAAGTGATAAAAATGTTTGAATCAACTGTATTATTGATTAATATATCAATTTGTTTAATTTATTTGTACATTATTTTTGTGAATGTAAATTATATTGTAATTATATTTGTAACGTATGTTTATATTTTTTATATTGATGACGGCAATAAGCTATTATTATTATTAAATTGTAATACATTATATTTTGTTTTATGATTTTACATGCAATTATGACCTTTTACATAATATTATATAATATGTACATTATAATAAATGACATTTCATTAAAATATATATATATTATATTATTATAATATTATACGTTAATTATCCATTATCTATGAATACTAATATTAATTTAAATTATCAATTATAAAAATTGTCTTTAATCTAAATGTTGTATTTCAATCAATTATATTAATACAAATGTACACTGTTATCGCAAGTTGAAAACCTAACAAATTGTATTGTCATTTATAAATTAACATACATTGATATGTATTTATATATATATTAATTATTTTAAACGTCATATCTAAAGTAATAATGCAATAAATATAAATTAGAACTATGTTATAAAAGAGGTTTTTTAATTTATTTATTTCTATACATATTTAGGAAACAGGAACTTCGATTAATAATTACTAATTAGTAATTAGTTTGTGAACGTGCGTGCATATCATATACTAATTACGCGACAACATTGATACGAAACGTTCTAAACTGCGGTTCGTGAAATAATAATGTGCCGCTCCCGAGACTATTGCGCGTAGCCCCGCTTTGGGGAAAGTAGGCGTGGTTACGGGTGACCGCCGCCGCGGCGATATGAAATTCAACGCCATCTCTTGAGCGTTGTATGCTTTTCACTTTTACCAGAACGGCCTCTTAAGGCGTCAATTATATATAGTTATTTATCAATTTTCTATTAATTAACTTGATTTTATGCTAATTATGAATAAAACCTATCTACCTATAGTATAGTCATATCGATCAATAATTATATATTGTTAATTATATATAAACCTAGTTCATCAAATAGTATAGTGATATCATTATAAAATTTAAATGCCAGAATTTAATTAAATACATGAAGATCTATTAGCTTATAATCAATTATTATTGTATTCGGTATATAGTATCTGCAGCAGTTATGTATCATACATAAAATTTAAATTACCAGATTACATTACCTCAAACAATCATCTCACCTAAAAACTGTAATATATTTAGTACTACATAGAGTATACTTGTAGGTGTCTTATATAACTATCGTGTCTAGTCAAGTAGTATATATTAGAGAACTATTGCATATAATGCAGCCCATGTTAAACAGTATAGGTGTAGATAATAAAATCAAGTGTTACCTAATTTATTATTTAAAATAAATAGTTTGTTCCATATAATACTCTACCTATATAAGTTATATCAAATAGTATCATTATACAATTTAATTTTCAGACTTAAATTAAATATATAGGTACATAAAGTTCTATTTTGTTTATTAATATTGTATTATTTAGAATCTGTAGCAGTATTTGTATGCATTAATTATGTAACATTAAAATCAAAAACAAACAAATTAATATTTATAAATATAATTCGAGTGTTTTTTCTTTAATCAGAGTAACAATACTTTATTATTTGTATAAATAAAAACTTTTAGAATCGTAATAAAAAAAAAAAAAAATCGAAAAAAAAAGGATTTCGAATTAACACGGCCGCCGCAAATTTACACAAATCCGCCGCCGCGGTCAGTATCGAACGCTCCACCGCCGGGGAACCTGCCTAACGCCTTAATCCTACCTAACTACCTATCGAGTTGAGAACTGGTGTGAAATCTCTGCCTCTTAAGGCGTCTCGCCGCCGCCGAGGAGAATCGCAAACGCTACGGCGGCTCTTTTCGTCGATTTTACTCGCCGGGAACGAAGTAGGGGCGGGCGCCGTCGGTAAATTTAGCGGGGATTCCGAATGAGGCGAGAACGGGGAGGTGGGACGTCCAAAAAACGGGTAAAAGTCGATTTTTCGAACGAAAAGCGCGACGACGGCGCGTCGGTTTTCGCGCGATCTCCGCGGAGAAACGGTCGTGACGAAAAAAGCGCACGTACCGGAGGCCGTTAAATGAGGCGGGGAAGGCGAATAAGGCGAGAACGGAGAGCCGGGAGGTCCGAAAAACGGGTAAAAGTCGATATTTCGGAAAAAAAATCGGAAATCGGAAAAACGGCAGCAAAAAGTGATAAGGCGCGGCGATAAGGAGCGGCGTTTGAGCGTTTGCTCCAAGGGTTTGGTTTTCCGTTCCAACGTTCCACTATAGCTAGGGGGCGCCACACGGTTAGCGTTTTATAATATAAGGACTAGCTCTCCGAGCGTCGCTGGGGGAGACCCCCAGACCCCCCAGTGTTACTCCCAGTGGAAACCGATTTGCCTAAAATATTGGTCCAAAATGTGGATTGCCGATGAGAATAGTGGATGAGTGATAAGGAAAGTGGACGTGTGATAAGAATAGTGGATGGGAGATTAGAATAGTGGATGCGTGATAAGGAAAGTGGATGCGTGATAAGGAAAGTGGATGCGTGATAAGGATTGTGGATGAGTGATAAGGCTATGCTTTTTGGCGGTATCTTTCGGTGACTTTTGAAATTTGGGTATGAGGGTCCGATCATTTCTCATGCCCGAGGATGTGCTCTACAGTTGATACGGTCCAGACTTTCTTTCGAAAGGAAAATCATAAATCTGTATGTCGTGTTCATGTTTCTAGCAAGTCAGTCACCTCAAATGACGTTGAATGTAGTCATACGTTGTTAATTGCCGTGGCCAAAATCGCCTAACCTAACCTTACCCCCAGACCCCCCGGAGTTGGCGAGGAGTGTTGTCCATGTCGGACGCCATAGTGGTCTTGTGGTCCAGTCGTCGACTCGAGCCGACACGGTGTATGGGTGATAAGGCTATCGATGGTGAGATAGTGATAAGAATTCGTGATTAGAAAAGGGGTATGTAAAATTGAAAAGTGATAAGGAAGGTGGATTTGTGATAAGGATAATGGAATTTTGTAAGGAATGGTGGATTAGCCAACGCCAAATCACGTAACCTTCGGACGGTGTCATAAATTATAGCCGCCGTGATTTTTTTGGGGTCTAGCAGGTCAGTCACTCGATGGAATGTAGTTGTCCCCGTGGATAGGCAATCCGACTGCGTCGAATCGCGGACGAAGTTGTTTGCTATGGTCGGAAATGAAAAAAAAAAATTTGAAAATTTCGGGCGGCCATGCTAATCGTATAGCCGCTGTGAAGTTTTGGGTGTCTATCAAGTCAGTTATTCGATGGACAGTAGTTATGTCCGTGGATAGGCAATCCGACTGCGTCGAATCGCGGACAGCGTTCATTACTGTCACCAAGAAAATAAATTATGTAATATATTACATGAAAACAATTCAAAACATTTCGGGCATCTATGCAAATCATATAGCCGCCGTCTTTTTAGGGTGTCTAGCAGGTCAGTCACCTCGAATGACGTTCGCCGAAGTAATAAGGGTAGGCAATCCGACTTCGTCGGATAGCAGACAATGTGCGACGGCCAGGTCACGTCGACAGGTATGCAATCCGACTGCGTTGAATCGCGGACAGCGTTCATTATTGTCACCGAAAACGCAAAATTAATTTATAAATTACGTGGAAATATTCGAAAATTTCGGGCGGCCATGCTAATCGTATATGCACC
The DNA here is from genome assembly GCA_027563435.1 of Nasonovia ribisnigri. Classification (NCBI taxonomy): domain Eukaryota; kingdom Metazoa; phylum Arthropoda; class Insecta; order Hemiptera; family Aphididae; genus Nasonovia; species Nasonovia ribisnigri. The sequence goes on from JANEHU010004409.1 coordinate 4,673, forward strand.
GTGATGTTTTAAGGGTCTAGCAAGTCAGTCATTCGATGGAGGGTAGTTATGTCCGTGGATAGGCAATCCGACTACATCTTTTTGGGTGTCTAGTAAGTCAGTCATTCGATGGACGGTAGTTATGTCCGTGGATAGGCAATCCGACTTTTTCGGATAGCGGACAATGTGCGACAGCCGGGTCACGTCGTCAGGTATGCAATCCGACTGCGTTGAATCGCGGACAGCGTTCATTTATAAATTACGTGGAATTTCGGGCGGCCATGCTAATCGTATAGCCGCCGTGAATTTTTGGGCGTCTAGCAAGTCAGTCATTAGATGGACGGTAGTTATGCCCGTGGATAGGCAATTCGACTACGTTTTTTTGGGTGTCTAGCAGGTCAGTCACCTCGAATGACGTTCGCCGAAGTAATAATGGTAGGCAATGGTAGACAATGTGCGAAGGCCAGGTCACGTCGTCAGGTATGCAATCCGACTGCGTCGAATCGTGGACAGCGTTCATAACTGTCACCGAAAACGCAAAATTAAGTGATAAATTACGTGAAAAAATTTTTTAAAAATTCGGGGAAATCATATAGCTGCCGTCTTTTTTTGAGTGTCTAGCAGGTCAGTCACCTCGAATGACGTTCGCCGTAGTAATAAGGGTAGGCTATTCGACTTTGTCGGATAGCGGACAATGTGCGACGAACAGGTCACAACATCAGGTTGAATCGTGGACAATACCTATTATATATGTATATTTTTATGTTATGATACGATAAATAAACTTTAGGTACCTACGTAATAAGCAAACCCATATAATGTTATATTTCTAAAGTTGTCCCCCGCACGCCATCACTCCACCAACCGACCAGTATCAATTAATAATGGTCATACTGTAGCATTGCGAGAATCGTTTATATTGATATATATAATAATATAATAATATGATATTATACAATATTCGACGTCAGCTGAGGGCTTTTGAGCCGGCGATCCCACCTCGTCGATAAGCAGACGAAATTCGCGAAAAAAAATGGAACCTTCCGACGCATGTATTTATGCCTGTATATAGTAATACCCACTCGACGGCGGCGATATCCGCACTCGGCTAGTTTATTTCATATAATACTCATAATTGAACCTATATATTAAGTTATTTCAAATAGTATATAGTCATATCATTATACAATTTAATTGCTAGACTTTAATTAAATACATAAAGTTCTATTTTGTTATTGTATTATTTAGAATCTGTTGCAGTTTATTTTGTATGCTACACTAAGAGTAAAACTGTAATATAATATTTACCTACTACATAGTATAGGTGTTGTATATTTAATCATGAGCATGAAATACAAATAATACAAATAATTGATATACACAGCTATTGCTTTTATTGTCTACATTTATTGAGCAATGTTTATGTGGTTAAATATTAATAATAATATATTGTAATACACACTGTGTGTTGAAGTATTCGAACGTTTCTGTCACATCCATCGTCGACTCGAGCTAGGATATATATTATTATATAATAATTTAACTTAACCAAAGTCTACATTTATTATAAGATGCATGTACCTACAGTTCCTTCTGTTGTCATATCGTCTATCAAATATATAAATATATGAGTAGCATGTATATACCTATGCCTGTACGCCGCACTCGACGCGAACGAAGTACGGGGAACGCGAATAAGGGTAAAACTCAAATTTTGAAAAAAAATCATAAAATTTTCGTTAAATACGAATAATATGAAAGAAAAAAAAAACGCAAAAAAAATAATTCGATTTGACACGGCCGCCGCAAATTTCCACGACCCGAAGCCGGCATCGAACGCTCGACCCACGGGTAACCTGCCTAACGCCCTAACCGACCTACCTACCTTCTGAGATGAGAAAGGGAGTGAAATCAATGCCTATTAAGTCGTCTTGGTGTCGAGGCGAAACGCGAACGTCGTTTTTACGAAGCGAACGCAATTTACGCGAAAAAAATCGGACTTTTCTACGCATATATACAGGGCCTGTATATAGTAATACCTACTCGACGGCGGCGCTTCGCGGGCTCTGCTGTCGTGGATTTTACTCGACCGCGGCACTCGCCCGGAACGGAGTAGGGGCGGGCGCCGTCGGTAAATTTAGCGGGGATTCCGAATACGTCGCGAGCGGGGAGATCGGACGTTTGAAAGACGGGTAAAACTCGATCGGTAGACGAAAAAGTGTGAAAAACCGTTCGAAACGGCGCCAAAATCGACGACGGCTAATAGAATCAGTCGGAGTTCTCCTCCGGGGCACCCGTCGTAAACGAAATAGCGTCGCGCGGGGCCTATAGATTTGGCGAGAAACGCGATCCGGTGACGGACGGGGCCGCGCGACGCTCCGAAAGGGGGTAAAACTCGACTTTTCGAACGAAAAGCGCGACGACGGCGCGCGGCGGCGGCGCACGGTTCGCGCGTGATCTCGGCCGAGAAATCGTCGAAACGAAAAAAGCGCGGATGCTGGGGGCCGTTAAATCCGACGGGGAAGGCGAATAAGGTCCGAACGGGGCTGCCCAGAGCCCCCCGGGGGGGTAAAACTCGAAAAAGTTTGAAAAAATTGAAAAATCTGAAAAAAATCGTGAAAAAGTGATAAGAGAGACTGATTACGCAGCGACGGCTCCGCCGCCGCCGGGAGACCGCCCGCGGAAAAAATCTAATTTTCTCATTGGCGGGTTGACTATGGCGCACAAATTTTCGACACGGGAGGCGCCACACGGGTTTCTGTTTTATATATCTCTGTTTTATATATTAGGAAGGATATATAATAATAATAATAATATAAATCAAATATTAACGCACGTAATTAATATAATAATAATAATAATAAGTATAATACAGCATTATTAAACTTCAATATCTATTGAAATATAGAAGTACCTATATCAATTGACACCGTCTTAGCGTTTTGTGGGTACTCGTATATATATAAAAAAAATATATAGCAGTTAAACTACCTATGTAGCTATGCTCAACTACATTTTACTTAATTTCACTTAGTCCTATCTCATCACCGACATTAGGCACCCACACTTAATTAAGTCGGTTCAATCAATACCATGCACCTACTCTTTAAGTAGATGGGTAGGTAAACTAAATTTTCACTACCCATTAAGGCATTAACATTCAAATATATATACGCATATAGTTATTATGACAATATGCTTAGTACCTATGTGTATATATACCTATTAAGCAGACAATACAAAACTCATAGGTAACTGCTACGTACACATTAGATATACGTATGCATGAGTTATATAACCTGTAAGTAGCTCTATAACACTATTCAACCACCTCCACCAACTACTTTACAAAATGTAATACAACAGTATTGTATAAGTATACAAATGTTGCTGTGTCATTATATCATTTTGTGAAAACTACATTTTACTTCCAATAATAGTCCTACCCTATCACCGACATTATACTTTGTATTAGGTAACCGTACTTAATTCAGATAGTTCAATCAATATCATGTAAGTAAACTACAAATATAATAACATAATATATTAGGTACCTACTAATGTGACTTATAAGTAGGTATCTGCAATGTACATATTACATGCATACGCCTGAGTTATAAACAACCAAGTCCTCGAACAACCAAGTCCCTTACACGGTGCAATAGAAATATCCAGACGTTTTATTAGTCAATACAATATAATATACGAATGAATTAATCAATAAGTCCGTAGCAATAATCGTTTAAACCGAACGCGGCTAAAAAGAATTAATACAAAATAAATAAATCGCGAAAAAAAAAACGAAAAAAAGAATTTCGAATTAACACGGCCGCCGCAAATTTACACAATTCGCCGCGGCCGGTATCGAACGCTCGACCGCCGGGTAACCTGCCCAACGCCCTAATCCTACCTACCTACCTATCGAGTTGAGAACTGGTGTGAAATCTCTGCCTCTTAAGGCGTCTTAGAATCGCGAACGCTACGCCGTCGTGCGCCCCGCGGTCTCCCGGGTCGGGCGGTCTGCCGCGTCGGACGGCGGACGACGTCCTCCGCCGCGTTCTCCGGGAGAGAACGCGATTTACGGGAAAAAAATCCAAAACGTCTACGCGTATATATGGCATATATATATAGTATATATAGTAGTAGTAATATAGTAATGACGACGCCGCGGTCTACTGTAGTCGGTCTTACTCGCCCGCGGCACTCGCCGGGATCGAAGTGGGGCGGCGGGCAGACGGTAAATTTAGCGGGGATTCCGAATACGCGGCGAGCGGCGAGATGAGACGTTTAAAAGAGGTTTAAAACTCGACTTTTCGGAAAAAAAACGGCCAGACGGCGCGCTTCGGCGGCCGGCGGTTCGCGCGCGATCTCCGCCGAGAAAGGGTCGAGACGAATAAAGCGCGTAGACGTGTGGCGGTTAAATCTCCCGGGGAACGCGAATAAGGTCCGAGCGGGGCCGCGCGTCGCCCCGGAGGGGGGTAAAACTCGACTTTTCGAAAAAAAACTCCCATTTTCTCTCGAAAACTCGTAATCGTAAATAAAATTGATAAGGCGTCGGCGATAACGCGAATCTCGGCGGAATCGGATTTTTTCATTGGCGCGCGCTGATTCTACCTGCCGCACGGTCCGATTTTCGCTCCATTATTCACTAAATAACGCATAAAAACGCCATAGGGTGCGCCCTATGTTAGCGTTTTATACTATAAGATATTTAGGTACTGAATAAAATTCGATTCTGTCGATTATTAATCAAATATTATTATTATCACGTGGAGATAAGGTGTGCATGGAGTTACAACGATTGTCATTGTACATGTACATGTGTGTCTTGATCATCTACTATATTAAGATAACGAACTATATATTATATACATAAAACTACGTATACTCGGATATTCCAATATCACACTTGAATTTTCGACGAGATATAATAATAGTAATACAATATTATACGATTAATTTACTAGTCAGTCAAACACCAACCGTCCACTATGGAGCAAATGATAAGTGAGAACAACAAAATGCTTTTGGTAATTGATGGTTACAAGTTTTGTTTTCATAAATTATTAAAGTCCGAATTGCAAAGATGGAGATGTACTAAAACGATATGTAAGTCTTTTATAAAAATTAATAACGTCAATGAAATAATTGAACGCAAAATTAATCATAATCATGAAAAACTTGAAACATCTATTCTAAACAGACAAAAAATTAGTAATGTTTTAAAAAGAAAAGCTATAGAAGACGTGTTTGAGAGACCATGTAAACTAATTCACAATGAGTTACGCAAGAGTGACGTAGAAACATTAACTTCTTATGACATTTCTCGTATTCGTGACAATATGTACCAAGCTCGAACTCATATTTTACCAAACCTACCAAAATCCATTTTTGATGTACATGAAATAATTGAAAATCTACAAATTATATCAAACCGAGGGGAAAATATGATATTTATTAATGATCGTAAAAATAATATTATTGGATTTTCTTGTTCTACGAATTTAAAATTACTGGCTAAATCAGAAATGTGGTTCATTGATGGCACATTTAAGAGTGTCCCAAAATTTTTTTACCAAATGTTCACAATACATACTATTAAAAATGAACAATATATACCATTATTATTTATATTATTGCCAAATAAAAGACAAGAATCATATTTCGTAGCTTTTGAATATATAAACAAATATTTTTTTAATTTAAATGTAACATTAAATGTACAGCGTATCCTTGTGGATTTCGAAATAGCAATACACTCTGCTATCACTGATGTGTGGCCAAAAATAGAAATTAAAGGCTGTCGCTTCCATCTCGGTCAGAGCTGGTTGCGAAAAATTCAAGAACTCGGTTTATCTGTAGAATATAAGGACCAATCCTCCGAAATAAGCAAATTGTTTAAGTACGTTTTTGTAGGGATGGCACAATGTCAATTGACCAGTCAATTGACCGGTCAGAATGTGGTCAATTGACCACAAAGATTTTGACCGGTCAAAATCCAGTCAAAATAAAAAAAAAACTTCCATGGTTATACTAAACATCGTTTTTAGACAAATCTGCTGTCCAATATTGTAATTTTGTACTAATAAACGTTATGTTGGTCACGCTGATATTTCTGTAATTAGTTATCAAAATTATCGTCCATGGTGTTATCATATTATAATTATTATATTAAACTATTAAAGGTGTATTTATGTGAGTTTGTTTATTTACCAAGGTGTATAAATACACCTTGATTATATTATCCCTCAAGATTTTGATATTTGTTAACGTGAAACGTCAGTTAACGATTCAAATCTAAATTTTTCTCATAACAAACTGTCTTATTTATTAGTATTACAGTACACAAATAAAGTATTACATACTAAGAAATACATATTGAATTTACTATTAGTCTATATACTATAGTCTATATTTATTATTTATGTGATTTTTAAAATATGGTTGTTATTTTAATTTGTTTATTGTTACTAGTTACTATTGAAAAATGTAACTTATTTTTCTTCAACTAAGTTGTTATTTTATTTTAAGTTTATAATGCATTATTAATAAAAACTAAAAAGTAAAGACTGATATTTATCATTTCATTTATTTGTTAACAAAATTGTATGTATTCATTATTAAATAGGTGTAAAAATGTTTTTTGTTACTATTTGATGGTCTTAACTTTTAATAAACGTTTTCCATTTAAATACAACATTTGAATTAAGGACAGGAAAAAAAAAAGATTTTGACCGATTTTGACA
>JANEHU010004410.1:0-11855 GCA_027563435.1 Nasonovia ribisnigri
CCCCGCGGTCTCCCGGGGTCGGGCGGTCTACCGCGTCGGACGGGGGACGACGTTCTCCAGCGCGTTCTCACGAAGAAAACGCGATTCACGGAAAAAATCGGAAATTTCTACACATATATATACACTATATATACAGGGCCTGTATATAGTAATAACGAAGGGACGGCGGCGCTTCGCGGGCACTACTGTCGTCGATTATACTCGTCCGGGGCACTCGCCGGGAACGAAGTAGGGATGCGCGCAGCTAGGAAATTTAGCTGGGATTCCGAATACGTCGCGAGCGGGGCGGTGAGACGTTTAGAACAGTGGTAAAACTCGATCCGTCGACGAAAAAGTGTGAAAAACCGTCCGAAGCGGCGTTTAAATCGTTGTTTTAGTTCGAGTTCTGCACCGGGGAACGGGTCGTAATAATAAACGGAATAGTGTGGCGCGGGGCCTATAAATTCGGCTAGAAACGCGATCGAGTGACGGACGGGGCCGCGCGACGCTTCGAAAGGGGGTAAAACTAATAGTAACGGTTAGCGGTTTGCGCGCGATCTCCGCGGAGAAACGGTCGTGACGAAAAAAGCGCACGCACCGGGGGCCGTTAAATGAGGCGGGGAAGGCGAATAAGGCGAGAACGGAGAGCCGGGAGGTCCAAAAACCGGGTAAAAGTCGATTTTTTGGAAAAAAAATCGGAAAAAGGGCAAAAAGTGATAAGGCGCGGTGATAACGCTGCGACGGCTACGCCGCCGCCGGGAGACCGCCCACCGTCGGTGATTTTTTGCCTCTCGGATTTTCCGATTGGCCGGTTCTCTATTTGACACTCAGCGCTCCCCGCCGACGTAGCCCGAACTGCTTAGCGTTTTATACTATAAGGACTAGCTCTCCGAGCGTCGCTGGGGGAGACCCCCAGACCCCCCCAGTGTTAGCCGAAAGGGGGTACCGGTTTTGGAATGATGGTCGTTTGAATCATCAAAGTCGCACGTCTTGGTACGCGAGTGTATGAGAGTGGTCGGTGATGAGAGATAACGGCGATGAGGTGACGAAGATAAGTGATAAGGCTAGGACCACTGCTGTTCGACGTGGTCATCCCGGTTCAACGATGGACGACGTCGGACGGCCGGTTCACTTTCGTTGTCTAGCAAGTGGGTCACCCCCCTCGACGTCAGACGTAATCTCACGGGTAGGCAATCCGACGTCGTAGGATGACCCCCCGTGTTATCTGAAAGGGGGTGCCGATTTTTGAAGAATAGTCGTTGGAATCATCAAAGTCGCACGTCTCGGTAGGTCGAACCTCATGATTGGTCGATGAGTGTTGATAAGAATTCGTGATGACTGATAAGGGTCGGCGGTTTGGCGGTATCGTTTGAAATTCCAGTTTTGGGGTCTATAGAGTTCTGTGATCGAACGGCTTCGCTTTTTTATACGAAAGCCAACGAATAAATAAATCCGAAGACCGAGTTTCAGCGTCTAGCAAGTCAGTCACCTCGAGTTATATTCGATTGAATTTCTAATCAGTCACCTTGGTACACAATCCGACTGCGTCAATAATATGGTACTACAGTATTTCGGTGATATGAATTTGTGATAACGTGTTTCTGATAAGGCCTTGTGCTTTAGCGGTATTCTATCGAAGGCGGGAACGTTTGAAAACCGTATTTTTGACAACAAATAAGTTAAGAGTAAGTCATTATAAGCGGACCTGGTGGGCCCTATACGGTGTAATACGGTGTAATACGGTGTAAGCATATTAAAAGGCTCCGAGTGAAAATAGTATTTTTTCAAAACCCTAACTCGGTTACCGGATAGTCGAAATGCATGAATTTTTAAGCCGTGTTTGAGTGTCTAGGTTAGGTTAGGTTAGATATATTACGTGATTTCGGGCGGCCGTGCTAATCAGATAGCAAATTTTTTGGTGTCTAGCAGGTCAGCCACCTCGCCGAATGGTCGGCGTCGTCTCACCGGTATACAATCCGACTTAGTTGGTCAAGTTAGGTTGATTTCGGGCGGCTATACTAATCATTTTGTCGTTATAAGTAAAAGCACAGAACAATAAAAATATATATTAGGAAGGATTAAAATACAGCGAATCAACTGTAACTTTCACTACCTATTACGTATGAGGGGATGTGTACAGTTGTTTATCATGACATTTTGAAGTGAATTTATAGTGATATAGGTATCAAAATAATTATTTGTTTTTGAACAGCAATTTCAAAGAATAAGAATAAAAAAACAGCGACAACAAATAAAGAGTGTTTATACATATTTTTGATAATGAACAAAGTAAAGAAAGTATTGAAATAATCTTAACAATTTTGCTTAATATCCAATACATAATTTGCAAATAAATGTGAGAATCAGTAGATAGTAATATTAGAACTGTGTGAGAGTACGTTAATTAAAGATTATTTTGTATAGGTTAGGTAGGTCAATAAAGTTAATATATTGAGTAACAATTAAAATAAAGTGTGTCGACTCTAACTTACACTACCAAATACTTTATACACTACCCAATATTTTACAATCACTCACATTTTAAAGATGATACAATGAATGTACGGTTCATGTTAAAACGGACATTTAGGACAGTGTATTTTTAAAGGTCCATTTATGGACAAAGTATAGTGAACAAGTACAGTGAACAATGTGAGTAATGCAACTGTAGGTCAGACACTCTATCTACTTATGAACACTACTTATTGTCATTGGATGGGTGTACTTTGGTCTAATGTTGTTTAAAAAGTGTGCTACGCTATATAAAGTAAGGTAGGGTACAAACATTGAATTATAAATATAATCAAACATTGAATCTCATGCGGTAGGTACAGACTGACACTATATAAGTTTTTAACGCAATGGTTGTTACTCACTACAGAAGGCACTGCTCTGGCAGTTAGTCGACGGCGATATACGGCTCCTGCAGCATAGTCGCGACCGGGAACAAAGTGCCTCGAACATAGCTTCGAATTAGCCAATATCAGTCGGGCATTCACGCCGTTCTCCTCGACGCACCCACTGACGCTTCTGAACAGCATTCGCTGGAAAACTGTACTTTGTTATAGCGTATAATAATATTATAGTGTATTTGATTATATAATAATACTATAAATCGTTATGATAAATACCGATGCATCGAAACTCCATCGACGGCTCCGACGTTACCACAAATCGCGCAATGTTGCACCATGGTTGTGATCAGCCTAAAAACGTACACCACAATATAATTTTGAAAAGGTAAAGGAAATACATTTTTCACGTAGGTATTGTATAACGAAATTATAATATTATTATACTACACTCCGCATTCACCTATGTTATCAGTTAATAATTCGGTGTTGTGTTTATTTTTAGAAATTCAGTAAACACTATTCGTACACGGTAGGTACACGATATAATAATATCATATAAGTAAGTGTAAATACAGTATATTATTGAGTATAATATACTGAACGATAATACAGTGACGTCTGCACGCACAAATGCACAATATCGCCTTGTAAGTTTTAACTGCGAAAAGTAAAGCCCCGACGAAACGACGTAGGCGTCTAAGTCTATGTCTGAGAACGCGTAAATAAAAACGTGTCGTACCTACATAATAATGTTATAACTATCGTATGTAGCTCGTGGTGTAAGTATTTAACAACCTCGACCAAGTAACTGCCTTACAAAATGTAATATATGTATAACAATATTGTAATGCACTGCAATGTATACAAACGTTGCTGTGGTACCCAATGTGTCATTATATCATTATGATTATGACTAATGAAAATCTTTGTGCTTTATTTACCTACTATGCTCTTAAACCAATAGCCAATAGTTATCCTGAATTATCACCAACATAATACTTTGTATTAGTTACACATACTTAATTGAATCAGTTCGATCAATATCAAGTACCTACTCTTTAAGTGAGTAGGTAAACCACCTTATTACTATAATATTCACTACCTATAATAAATAATATATAGTTATTACTACAATAACTACTATAACTTACAGGTACCTGCTATGTACATATTACATCAATATGCATGAGTTATAACTATTGTAAGTAGCCGACCAATTCCCTTACACAGTGTAATTGTAATATATACACAGCTATTACCATTATATACATTATAATAATATCATTGTAACTACTATACTATAGGCTTGATGTATTTAATGTATTGTCGGTATCTGTACATGCACACTTACACAATTTGTATGCTACATTATCAAAAAAAGCAACCCCAGAGTAGCTATTCGACCAAAAAGTATGTCACCGACCGACTTTAAGTGCAGACCGCACAGAGCTGTGTTCACTTGCGTTAGTTTAATTTACTTATAACATGAAAATGATATGCAATGTATGTTTAAAAAAAGCAGTGTGCCTATTAAACCTCCTAATTTTTATTAGGTATTAGGTACCCACACTTAGTTCAATCAATATCATGTACCTACTCTAGGTAAACTACATTTTTCATTACCCATTAACATTCAAATACATATACATAGGTATGCATGAGTATAGATATACTATGGAATATAGGTAACTATTAATTCACCTCCAACGACCGACTCCCTTACACAGTGTAATAGTGTAAATACCTATATAACAAAAATGTAATACACAGCTGTGCATAAGTATCCAAATATTTCTGTGACAACCGTTATATACAATATATCATTGTGACATCCAAAAATGTAAAATAATGCGGTTACAATAATAAATCAATAAGTCCGTAGCAAAATAAAAAATATATTTATGTCCGTATATGGTAATAACGACGCGACGGCTCTACTCGCCCGGGACGGAGTAGGAGCGGGCGCCGTCGGTAAATTTAGCGGGCGGGGAAGTGAGACGTTGGGAAGACGGGTAAAAGTCGAATTTTGAAAAAAAATCATAACGTTCTCGTCAAACACGAATAATATGATAAGGCGGAAGTGATAGCGGAGAGTGGGAAAGACGAAAAAAAAAATGCGAAAAAATGAAATCCGATTATACACGGCCGCCGCAAATTTTCACGGCATCGAACGCTCGACCCACGGGTAACCTGCCTAAAGCCCTAATCCTACCTACCTACCTATCGAGTTGAAAACTGGAGTGAAATCGATGCCTATTAAGTCGTCTCGCCGTCGAGGCGAAACGCGAACGCCGCGGCGTCGGCCGCCGCAGTCTCCCGGGTCGGAGGTTCTGTCGGAGGTTCTGTCGAAGCGAACGCGATTTACGCGAAAAAAATCGGACTTTTCTACGCATATATACAGGGCCTGTATATAGTAATACCTACTCGACGGCGGCGCTTCGCGGGCTCCTCTTTCGTAGATTTTACTCGACCGCGGCACTCGCCCGGAACGGAGTAGGAGCGGGCGCAGTCGGTAAATTTAGCGGGGATTCCGAATACGTCGCGAGCGGGGAGATCGGACGTTTGAAAGAAGGGTAAAACTCGATATTTTGGAAAAAAAATCGGAAAAAGGGCAAAAAGTGATAAGGCGCGGTGTATAGTACCGCGGTTTATAGTATCTGCAGCAGTTTTGTATCATACATAAAATTAAAATTACCAAATTACATTACCTCAAACAATCATCTCACCTAAAAACTGTAATATATTTAGTACTACATAGAGTATACTTGTAGGTGTGTTATATTACTATCGTCTAGTCAAGTATATATATTATAGAACTATCCCATATAATCCAACCCATGTTAAACAGTATAGGTGTAGATAATAAAACCAAGTGTCACCTAATTTATTATTTAAAATAAATAGTTTGTTCCTTATAATACTCTACCTATATATAAGTTATATCAAATAGTATATAGTCACATATTATCATTATACAATTTAATTTTCAGACTTTAATTTATATATAGGTACATTAGGGTGGCCCTTAGCTTACTCTTGTAAATTTTTTTTTTTAATTGTACAGTTTACGGCACTCACCCATTTTTTGTTAATGCCCAAAAAAATAATACCTGCAAAATTTGAAATCGATCATTTAATTTTAAGCCGTGCCCCCGGGCACTTGAAGTTGAGTAGTTTTGTAATTTTTTACAACATTTTCTAAACATTGGGTTATGATTTTTTTTCCACCCAAAAAACATTTAACATTTACTATTCTAGGTACCAAACTTTATGATGATTTCAAAAATGTCACTTGACATTATTACATAATTTATTACCGGCATAGTTATAATTTAATGAAAAAAATAAGTAAAAGCTCAAAAAATCTGGCATAACCGTTCTTTTTATTTGTACCAGTCAAATGATTCAGAATACCTTAAAATTACTTAGGGACAAAAAATGTATTGTAGTATGTAAATGAATATACTCGTATATTATGTAATATTAAACTAAAGTCTAAACAAATATTAGTAAGATTGAAGTAGTTAATATATTTGTATAAAAATCATGTAGGTATTAATAATTTTAATCGAATTGAAAAAATTGAAATGGAATATACAAAATTCAGTTAAAGCTCTGTCGTTTGATACAACTGCAGTTAATAGTGGTCGTTTGGGTGGTACTTATTATTAGAAAGGCTTTTAGGAAAAAAATTATTTTATTTGCCATGCAGACATCATATTTATGAAATAATTTTACGAAGCGTTTTTGAAGAAAAATTAAATAAACCATCTGCTAAAGAAGTATCTATTTTCAATAGATTCCAGCTCTCGTGGAATAAAATAAACAAGGACAATTTTTCTCCAGGTATTTCGGACAAACAAATTATAGAAATTATTAATCCACATTCAACAAGAGTCTTAGAGTTTGTAAAAGAACATTTGAAAATTGTACAACCTGGAAACGATTACAAGGAGTTACTCGAGTTAACAATGATTTTTCTTGGCGCTAAACTAAATAATACGACTTTTTTCCATACTCCCGGTGCAACTCACCATGCAAGATGGATGGCAAAAGCTATTTATTCTCTTAAAATATACATGTTTCGTAATGAATTTGAATAAAGTAGTTTTGAAAAAAACGGACTTCGTGATATTTGTATATTTGTAGTTACAATTTATATCGAAGCATGGTTTAAAGCACCTACTGCTGCAGCCGCACCATATCAAGATTTACTTTTTATACAAAAATTGTACAACTATAGTTCAATTGATAATAATATATCTAGAGTAGCAATGAATAAATTTCGAAATCATTTGTGGTATCTAACACCCGAAGCAGTTGCATTGGCATTTTTCGATAAAAGTATTTCTATTGAATCAAAAAGAAAAATGATCGTTAAACTAAATTATAAAACAGATTCAAACGAGAATATCAAACGATTACATTTAAAAGAATCAAAAATTTCAGAATTTGTGAAAAATGAAATAGAGTTTTTCGTCTCAAGTGAAACTTTAGACAAATGGTTTCTAAACTGAAAACTGTCAATGATACGGCCGAGAGGGGAATAAAATTGATTGAAGACTACAATTCAATACTCACCACCAATGAGGAACAAAAACAGTTTGTGTTACAAGTAGTAAGTGATTACAGAAAAATATTTCCTGACTGCAAAAAGGAAACATTAAAAAAAAAATTGTGACAAAGCATATAAGTAATTATTTTTAAACATTATAATAGACAACTTAGTTTTAAAAATGTTCTACATTTGTAATTTTAATGAATCGTTTGGCTTACATTAAATATAAAACAATAAAAAATGGTTTAGCCAGATATGTTTAGTTTTTACTTATTTTTTGCTTAAACTTGTAACTGTGCCAGTAATAAATGATGTAATAATGAAAAAGTGACATTTTTGAAATCGTCATAAAATGTAGGGTAAACTTCACTACTTATATCAATTAATATTTTATGTTCTTTGGTTGAAAAAAAAAAATATAACCTAATGTCAGTGATTTTTGTAAGAAATTACAAAACTACTGAACTTCAAGTTCCCGGGGGCACGGCTAAAAACTGAACAATTGATTTCAAACTTTGCAGTTAATATTAAATTGGGCATTTACAAAAAACAGGTGGGTGCCACAAAGAAAATTTAAATATTTATTTTTAAGGGCCACCCTAAGGTACATAGAGTTCTATTTTGTTTATGAATATTGTATTATTTAGAATCTGTAGCAGTATTTGTATGCTACACTAAATTTATATAAACTGTAACATATCAAGTACCTGCTACATAGTACATAGTATGTTATATATTTATTACTATCTAACCAAATAATCGAGCCCTTGTCTGACTTAGATGCGTTGATAAATAGCTGTGGATGTCAATTATATATAGTTATTTATCAATCGTCTATTAATTAACTTGATTTTATGCTCACGATGAATAAAACCTATCTACCTATAGTATAGTCATAGTATAAACCTAGTTCATCAAATAGTATAACAATATCATTATAAAATTTAACTGCCAGAATTTAATTAAATACATGAAGATCTATTAGTTTATAATAAATTATTATTGTATTATATAGTATCTGCAGCAGTTCTGTATCATACATAAAATTTAAATTACCAAATTACATTACCTCAAACAATCATCTCACCTAAAAACAGTATAGGTGTAGATAATAAAATCAAGTGTTACCTAATTTATTATTTAAAATATAAATAGTTTGTTCCATATAATACTCTACCTATATATAAGTTATATCAAATAGTATATAGTCACATATTATCATTATACAATTTAATTTTCAGACTTTAATTAAATATAGGTACATAAAGTTCTATTTTGTTTATTAATATTGTATTATTTAGAATCTGTAGTAGTATTTGTATGCTACACTAAATGTATATGCATTAATTATGTAACATTAATATATCAAAAACATAATAACCGAAAATTAACTATTATTTTTATAGTATAAGAAAGATATAAAAACAACAAACAAATGAATATTTAAAAATATAAGTTGAGTGTTTTTTTTTTAATCATAGTAACAATACTTTATTTGTATAAATAAAAACTTTTAGAATCGTAATAAAAAAAAAAAAAATCGAAAAAAAAGAATTTCGAATTAACACGGCCGCCGCAATTTTACACGACAATCCGCCGTGGCCGGTATCGAACGCTCCACCGCCGGGTAACCTGCCTAACGCCCTAGTCCTACCTACCTACCTATCGAGTTGAGAACTGGTGTGAAATCTCTGCCTCTTAAGGCGTCTCGCCGCCGAGGCGAATCGCGAACGCTACGCCGTCGTCCGCCCCGCGGTCACCGGGTCGGGCGGTCTGCCGCGTCGGACGGCGGACGACGTCCTCGGCCGCGTTCTCCCGGAGAGAACGCGATTTACGGGAAAAAAATCCAAAACGTCTACGCGTATATACGGCATATATATATAGTATATATAGTAGTAGTAATATAGTAATGACGACGCCGCGGTCTACTGTCGTCGGTTTTACTCGCCCGCGGCACTCGCCGGGATCGAAGTGGGGCGGCGGGCCGACGGTAAATTTAGCGGGGATTCCGAATACGCGGCGAGCGACGAGATGATATGTTTAAAAGAGGGTTAAAACTCGACTTTTCGGAAAAAAAACGGCCAAACGGCGCGCTTCGGCTGCGGGCGGTTCGCGCGCGATCTCCGCCGAGAAAGGGTCGAGACGAATAAAGCGCGTAGACGTGTGGCGGTTAAATCTCCCGGGGAACGTGAATAAGGTCCGAGCGGGGCCGCGCGTCGCCCCGGAGGTGGGTAAAAATCGACTTTTCGAAAAAAAAACTCCCATTTTCTCTCGAAAACTCGTAAAATTGATAAGGCGTCGGCGATAACGCGGCGACGGCTGCGCCGCCGCGAATCTCGGCGGAATCGGATTTTTTCATTGGCGCGCGCTGATTCTACCCGCCGCACGGTCCGTTTTTCGCTCCATTATTCACTAAATAACGCATAAAAACGCCATAGGGGGCGCCCTCGGCTTCACGTTTTATATATTAGGACTAGCTCTCCGAGCGTCGCTGGGGGAGACCCCCAGACCCCCCAGTGTTACTCCCAGTGGAAACCGATTTGCCTAAAATATTGGTCCAAAATGTGGATTGCCGATGAGAATAGTGGATGAGTGATAAGGAAAGTGGACGTGTGATAAGAATAGTGGATGGGAGATTAGAATAGTGGATGCGTGATAAGGAAAGTGGATGCGTGTTAAGGATTGTGGATGAGTGATAAGGCTATGCTTTTTGGCGGTATCTTTCGGTGACTTTTGAAATTTGGGTATGAGGGTCCGATCATTTCTCATGCCCGAGGATGTGCTCTACAGTTGATACGGTCCAGACTTTCTTTCGAAAGGAAAATCATAAATCTGTATGTCGTGTTCATGTTTCTAGCAAGTCAGTCACCTCAAATGACGTTGAATGTAGTCATACGTTGTTAATTGCCGTGGCCAAAATCGCCTAACCTAACCTTACCCCCAGACCCCCCGGAGTTGGCGAGGAGTGTTGTCTATGTCGGACGCCATAGTGGTCTTGTGGTCCAGTCGTCGACTCGAGCCGACACGGTGTATGGGTGATAAGGCTATCGATGGTGAGATAGTGATAAGAATTCGTGATTAGAAAAGGGGTATGTAAAATTGAAAAGTGATAAGGAAGGTGGATTTGTGATAAGGATAATGGAATTTTGTAAGGAATGGTGGATTAGCCAACGCCAAATCACGTAACCTTCGGACGGTGTCATAAATTATAGCCGCCGTGATTTTTTTGGGGTCTAGCAGGTCAGTCACTCGATGGAATGTAGTTGTCCCCGTGGATAGGCAATCCGACTGCGTCGAATCGCGGACGAAGTTGTTTGCTATGGTCGGAAATGAAAAAAAAAAATTTGAAAATTTCGGGCGGCCATGCTAATCGTATAGCCGCTGTGAAGTTTTGGGTGTCTATCAAGTCAGTTATTCGATGGACAGTAGTTATGTCCGTGGATAGGCAATCCGACTGCGTCGAATCGCGGACAGCGTTCATTACTGTCACCAAGAAAATAAATTATGTAATATATTACATGAAAACAATTCAAAACATTTCGGGCATCTATGCAAATCATATAGCCGCCGTCTTTTTAGGGTGTCTAGCAGGTCAGTCACCTCGAATGACGTTCGCCGAAGTAATAAGGGTAGGTAATCCGACTTCGTCGGATAGCAGACAATGTGCGACGGCCAGGTCACGTCGACAGGTATGCAATCCGACTGCGTTGAATCGCGGACAGCGTTCATTATTGTCACCGAAAACGCAAAATTAATTTATAAATTACGTGGAAATATTCGAAAATTTCGGGCGGCCATGCTAATCGTATATGCACCGTGATGTTTTAAGGGTCTAGCAAGTCAGTCATTCGATGGAGGGTAGTTATGTCCGTGGATAGGCAATCCGACTACATCTTTTTGGGTGTCTAGTAAGTCAGTCATTCGATGGACGGTAGTTATGTCCGTGGATAGGCAATCCGACTTTTTCGGATAGCGGACAATGTGCGACAGCCGGGTCACGTCGTCAGGTATGCAATCCGACTGCGTTGAATCGCGGACAGCGTTCATTTATAAATTACGTGGAATTTCGGGCGGCCATGCTAATCGTATAGCCGCCGTGAAGCTTTGGGCGTCTAGCAAGTCAGTCATTAGATGGACGGTAGTTATGCTCGTGGATAGGCAATTCGACTACGTTTTTTTGGGTGTCTAGCAGGTCAGTCACCTCGAATGACGTTCGCCGAAGTAATAATGGTAGGCAATGGTAGACAATGTGCGAAGGCCAGGTCACGTCGTCAGGTATGCAATCCGACTGCGTCGAATCGTGGACAGCGTTCATAACTGTCACCGAAAACGCAAAATTAAGTGATAAATTACGTGAAAAAATTTTTTAAAAATTCAGGGAAATCATATAGCTGCCGTCTTTTTTTGAGTGTCTAGCAGGTCAGTCACCTCGAATGACGTTCGCCGTAGTAATAAGGGTAGGC
>JANEHU010004411.1:0-24362 GCA_027563435.1 Nasonovia ribisnigri
GTTAATTCGAAATTCTTTTTTTCATTTTTTTTTTGCGATTTATTTATTTTGTATTAATTCTTTTAGCCGCGTTCGGTTTAAACGATTATTGCTACGGACTTATTGATTAATTCATTCGTATATTATATTGTATTGACTAATAAAACGTCTGGATATTTCTATTGCACCGTGTAAGGGACTTGGTTGTTCGAGGACTTGGTTGTTTATAACTCAGGCGTATGCATGTAATATGTACATTGCAGATACCTACTTATAAGTCAGTAGTAGGTACCTAATATATTATGTTATTATATTTGTAATTTACTTACATGATATTGATTGAACTAACTGAATTAAGTACGGTTACCTAATACAAAGTATAATGTCGGTGATAGGGTAGGACTATTATTGGAAGTAAAATGTAGTTTTCACAATGATATAATGACACAGCAACATTTGTATACTTATACAATACTGTTGTATTACATTTTGTAAAGTAGTTGGTGGAGGTGGTTGAATAGTGTTATAGAGCTACTTACAATAGGTTATAACTCATGCATACGTATATCTAATGTGTACGTAGCAGTTACCTATGAGTTTTGTATTGTCTGCTTAATAGGTATATATACACATACTAAGCATATTGTCATAATAACTATATGCGTATATATATTTGAATGTTAATGCTTTAATGGGTAGTGAAAAATTTAGTTTACCTACCCATCTACTTAAAGAGTAGGTGCATGGTATTGATTGAACCGACTTAATTAAGTGTGGGTGCCTAATGTCAGTGATGAGATAGGACTAAGTAAAATTAAGTAAAATGTAGTTGAGCATAGCTACATAGGTAGTTTAACTGCTATATATTTTTTTTTTTATATATATACGAGTACCCACAAAACGCTAAGACGGTGTCAATTGATATAGGTACTTCTATATTTCAATAGATATTGAAGTTTAATAATGCTGTATTATACTTATTATTATTATTATTATATTAATTACGTGCGTTAATATTTGATTTATATTATTATATATTATTATTATTATTATATATCCTTCCTAAATATATAAAACAGAGACACGTGTGGCGCTCCGTTTCCGACTAGGTACGGCTTTTGAACTAGCGTAAGGAAACGGCCAATGAGAAAATTAGATTTTTTCCGCGGGCGGTCTCCCGGCGGCGGCGGACCCGTCGCTGCGTAATCAGTCTCTCTTATCACTTTTTCACGATTTTTTTCAGATTTTTCAATTTTTTCAAACTTTTTCGAGTTTTACCCCCCCGGGGGGCTCTGGGCGGCCCCGTTCGGACCTTATTCGCCTTCCGCGTCGGATTTAACGGCCCCCAGCACCCGCGCTTTTTTCGTTTCGACGATTTCTCGGCCGAGATCACGCGCGAACCGTGCGCCGCCGCCGCGCGCCGTCGTCGCGCTTTTCGTTCGAAAAGTCGAGTTTTACCCCCTTTCGGAGCGTCGCGCGGCCCCGTCCGTCACCGGATCGCGTTTCTCGCCAAATCTATAGGCCCCGCGCGACGCTATTTCGTTTACGACGGGTGCCCCGGAGGAGAACTCCGACTGATTCTATTAGCCGTCGTCGATTTTGGCGCCGTTGCGAACGGTTTTTCACACTTTTTCGTCTACCGATCGAGTTTTACCCGTCTTTCAAACGTCCGATCTCCCCGCTCGCGACGTATTCGGAATCCCCGCTAAATTTACCGACGGCGCCCGCCCCTACTCCGTTCCGGGCGAGTGCCGCGGTCGAGTAAAATCCACGACAGCAGAGCCCGCGAAGCGCCGCCGTCGAGTAGGTATTACTATATACAGGCCCTGTATATATGCGTAGAAAAGTCCGATTTTTTTCGCGTAAATCGCGTTCGCTTCGTAAAAACGTGGCGGACGACGTCGTCCGCCGTCCGACGCGGTAGACCGCCCGACCCGGGAGACCGCGGCGGCCGACGCCGCGGCGTTCGCGTTTCGCCTCGGCACCGAGGCGACTTAATAGGCATTGATTTCACTCCCTTTCTCATCTCAGTAGGTAGGTAGGTCGGTTAAGGCGTTAGGCAGGTTACCCGTGGGTCGAGCGTTCGATGCCGGCCCCGGGTCGTGGAAATCTGCGGCGGCCGTGTTAAATCGAATTATTTTTTTTGCGTTTTTTTTTTCTTTCATATTATTCGTATTTAACGAAAATTTTATGATTTTTTTTTCAAAATTTGAGTTTTACCCTTATTCACGTTCCCCGTACTTCGTTCGCGTCGAGTGCGGCGTATAGGCATAGGTATATACATGCTACTCATATATTTATATATTTGATAGACGATATGACAACAGAAGGAACTGTAGGTACATGCATCTTATAATAAATGTAGACTTTTAAGAGTTGATACCGCGCGGTGGTTGGTTAAGTTAAATTATTATATAATAATATATATCCTAGCTCGAGTCGACGATGGATGTGACAGAAACGTTCGAATACTTCAACACACAGTGTGTATTACAATATATTATTATTAATATTTAACCACATAAACATTGCTCAATAAATGTAGACAATAAAAGCAATAGCTGTGTATATCAATTATTTGTATTATTTGTATTTCATGCTCATGATTAAATATACAACACCTATACTATGTAGTAGGTAAATATTATATTACAGTTTTACTCTTAGTGTAGCATACAAAATAAACTGCAACAGATTCTAAATAATACAATAACAAAATAGAACTTTATGTATTTAATTAAAGTCTAGCAATTAAATTGTATAATGATATGGCTATATACTATTTGAAATAACTTATATAGGTTCAATTATGAGTATTATATGAAATAAACTAGCCGAGTGCGGATATCGCCGCCGTCGAGTGGGTATTACTATATACAGGCATAAATACATGCGTCGGAAGGTTCCATTTTTTTTCGCGAATTTCGTCTGCTTATCGACGAGGTGGGATCGCCGCCTCAAAAGCCCTCAGCTGACGTCGAATATTGTATAATATCATATTATTATATTATTATTATATACAGGGTGATTCTTTTATCGTTGAACACTCATTATCTCGAAAAGTATTAACTTTTTTCCAAAATTTTTTTTTTTTAAATTTTAGTTTCTTATTTTTCTACATTTGTACACATTTCTGAAATTTTCACCCTTATATTTATTAGGTAAACCACTATCAACTTTAGTTTTTCAAATGACAACCCATACAAAAATTGTAATAAACTAACAAAGTTATTTTTTTTATGAATTATCACGTTTAAATTTTCATTTTACGTTAATCCGTTAACGAGATACAGCTCCTCAAAGTTGGGTGGTTATGAGAGGTGTTTGATCTTCGGATGAAGATTTATAATTTTTGTTAATTAAAAAATCAACATTTAATACATAGTTTATCTTATTTTTTACAGTTTTACCTTACAGCTCTTAAAAACATTGTTACCTATTTATTTACAGTGGTGCCGTGATTAGCTATTTTATGAGGTACCTCATGCAAATGTGGTGGTGGGTAGGTGGGTAGGGAACGACCAGTAAATAGAATAACTTTTGCCACTATAATTGCCAGTTACTTTATATTTAATATTTATAGAATCTTTGTCCACTTAATTTATAATTCTGGATATACTATACCAATTACCAATAAACATAGAAATAATAGTTTTAACAGGTTAATATTACATTATAATACAAATTTTAACTCTTAACTAATTTAAAACTAGGTTTAACATTTTTTTTTAAATTTTTACTATTTGAATTTAATGCATTTACAATTTAAAATCAAATGTTAGTATAATATAAATAATTTGTCATGAGTCGATTCAAAAGTTGTAACATATTTGGTCAGACTAGATATTATTGACCAATCACATAAATTTAATCATTATTTAAATAATAAAAAATATATACATCCAAATACATAAGGCGCAGATAAGCTTAAATAATTATACTTTATGTAAAAACTCTTATTTTCAATGTCAAGAACAGGGTTTAAGACAAGGATTTGGATATTTTATTGGTTTGACTTAAAATCTGGCAGAGTCAGTATCTCATACATATACAATTTTAAAGAAGTTATTTTTAATTCATTTTAATAGTTTTTTAATGTAATTTTTCTACTTTAAAACAATGCAAGTGATAATCACTAACAATAACTAATAATCTTTGAAATCTTAAAAAAATTGCCACATTTAATTTTTTTTTTTTAATTTTGAAGAGTAACCATTTTTGAGATTGTTTTTTTGATTATGAAAATGTTTATTGAGCGTTTATTTTGATAATTTTAGGCTCTTTTAGTCTTGAACCCTGTTCATAAACAAATCCCTCACATTTCATATGAACCATTCAACAATTTTACTTTATTTTTAAGTCCAGGACTATGAAAAACATATTTCAAAATGATGAAACAGCTTAATCAAAATGTTCGTTTTGCAGTTATGCAAAATATGAATAAAGATATAACATGTATTCAAAAAATTAAAACAAACTTTCCAATCACCCCAGACTTAAATAGTAAAATTTACAAATGGTGTTAATATTATAACTTGATCTCACTACTAATTAAATATTATTTAATGACAACACCAATAATTGACAGAAAATGTAGTATTTATCATTATTCATTAAACAATATCAATTTAAATTTTAAAAAAATTATACATTTTTTTAATAATTTATATTGAGCATTTTAACTAGTAGGTACTTAGTAGTAATTTAAGTATAATTATTAATCACATAGGTACCCACTTTTTTTGAATTCTTTATTTGATTTACACAATCTACATATTATTATATGTATTTAACATATCTATTTATGTATATTATATTTTAGGTGTTAATAATTGATGTTGTCACCTCATTTAATTAATTATAAAATATCATACAAAATACAAAACATTATCACTAGCACATTTTTTTTCAATTTTATTTCAATACCTATTACTATCATACTTGGCTTCTTTGGTTCTGAAACTGCAAAGGTGTCTTAATTTTGTTGCACACATTGTAGTGAAATTAGAAAAAGACCCATATTTGTTGAAAAAGATTCTTTGGAATGTTGAAGAAAAATGTCACTATAATGGAACAGTAAACCATCATATCACATCATTGGAATGATTCAAATCCTCACTGGATAAATGAAACCAATAGTCAAGTCCTCTGGGGAGTGAATGTATGGTGTTGAAAAACTGTTGAGTTTTTAGTTGGTCCATATTTTTTTGAAGAGAATCTTAATGGATTTTTAATTGGTAATATGTAGTTTGTCTAACTAGATTTCATTCCATTTCTTTAAAATATTATCTTAATTATCTAGAAAATTTATTTGTCAATAAAATATTTAAATGATATTACAGTTAAAAATATTTTTACGTACTTAATTTATTTTATAGTCTGTTGCAATACCTATTTAAATTCAACATATTGTGAAGCAATAGGTATTTTTATTTTTCACTGTTACCATTTGCAAATGCATGTAATTGTAGATACTAGATAGCAATAAAAATATGATTTTAACATATTATAGGATCTTCCAAATTGTATGTGATACTAGATTTCACTATGGCGTATTCTTGTAAAACAAACAAGCAAAGCAAACAACAACTCACAGGAACATATTAAATGTTTGTAATATTTCTGTATAGTCCTATGTCACTTGATTCTATAATAAGCCATATATTATTATTCAGAAGGTACTAGTGATCCAAACTTAAGTATACATTTGAACAAACATTGTATAAGTAGGTATAAATGATTAAACTGAAATCAAAATTCATAAGTTAATGACATATTGTATTATTTTAATTTTTGCAACTGGCAAGTGAAAACTAGTCCTTCCTTATATTATAAAACGCTAAAATCGCCGACTCTGTCGGCGGGGAGCGCTGCCTGTGCCATTTAGAGAGAACCAATGAAAAAATTAGATTTTTTCCAATTTGCCGATTTTGCCTTATCACCGCGCCTTATCAATTTTTGCCCTTTTTCCGGTTTTTTTTTCCGAAATATCGACTTTTACCCGTTTTTCGGACCTCCCGGCTCTCCGTTCTCGCCTTATTCGCCTTCCCCGCCTCATTTAACGGCCACCGGTACGTGCGCTTTTTTCGTCACGACCGTTTCTCCGCGGAGATCGCGCGAAAACCGACGCGCCGTCGTCGCGCTTTTCGTTCGAAAAATCGACTTTTACCCGATTTTTGGACGTCCCACCTCCCCGTTCTCGCCTCATTCGGAATCCCCGCTAAATTTACCGACGGCGCCCGCCCCTACTTCGTTCCCGGCGAGTGCCGCGGGCGAGTAAAATCGACGAAAAGAGCCGCCGCGGCGTCGTTATTCTCCTCGGCGGCGGCGAGACGCCTTAAGTGGCGTTGATTTCACTGTGATTCTCATCTCGATAGGTAGGTAGGTAGGATTAGGGAATTAGGCAGGTTACCCGGCGGTGTAGCGTTCGATACCGGCCGCGGCGGTTTGTGTAAATTTGCGGCGGCCGTGTTAATTCGAAATCCTTTTTTTTCGATTTTTTTTTTTTTCTATTACGATTCTAAAAGTTTTTATTTATACAAATAAAATATTGTTACTATGATTTAAAAAAAAACACTCGACTTATGTTTTTAAATATTCATTTGTTTGTTGTTTTTATATCTTATATACTATAAAAATAATGGTTAATTTTCGGTTATTGTGTTTATACAACAGTACTACACTGACCTTAAAAAATTATTTTATTTTATTTTTAAATTTTATTATTTTTACAAGTTGACATTTTAAATTTACATAACATAATTATCTATCTATATGGATATAATAATATAAATAAATTAATAAATAGACGATTGATAAATAACTATATTGACTATATTTAACATACTATGTAGTATTTATTACTTGATATATTATGACAGTTTTTAGGTGAATCATTCATATAAATTTAGTGTAACATACAAATACTGCTACAGATTCTAAATAATACAATATTAATAAACAAAATAGAACTTTATGTACCTATATTTAATTAAAGTCTGAAAACTAAATTGTATAATGATACTATTTGATATAACTTATATATAGGTAGAGTATTATATGGAACCAACTATTTATTTTAAATATAATAAATTAGGTCACACTTGATTTTATTATCTACACCTATACTGTTTAACATGGGATGGATTATATGGGATAGTTCTATAATATATACTTGAAAAGATGATAGTAATATAACCTGCTGCAGATACTATATAATACAATATTAATAAACAAAATAGAACTTTATGTACCTATTTAAATAAAGTCTGAAAATTAAATTGTATAATGATAATATGAGACTATATACTATTTGATATAACTTATATATAGGTAGAGTATTATATGGAACAAACTATTTATTTTAAATAATAAATTAGGTAACACTTGATTTTATTATCTACACCTATACTGTTTAAAAGTTTTTAGGTGAGATGATTGTTTGAGGTAATGTAATTTGGTAATTTAAATTTTATGTATGATACAAAATTGCTGCAGATTCTATATAATACTATAATAATTTATTATAAACTAATAGATCTTCATGTATTTAATTAAATTCTGGCAGTTAAATTTTATAATGATATTGCTATATTATTTGATGAACTAGGTTTATACTATGACTATACTATAGGTAGATAGGTTTTATTCATCGTGAGCATAAAATCAAGTTAATTAATAGACGATTGATAAATAACTATATATAATTGACATCCACAGCTATTTGTCAACGCATCTAAGTCAGACAAGAGCTCGATTCTGTGGTTAGATAGTAATAAATATATAACATACTATGTAGTAGGTACTTGATATGTTACAGTTTATATAAATTTAGTGTAGCATACAAATACTGCTACAGATTCTAAAAAATACAATATTCATAAACAAAATAGAACTCTATGTACCTATATTTAATTAAAGTCTGAAAATTAAATTGTATAATGATAATATGTAACTATATACCATTTGATATAACTTATATATAGGTAGAGTATTATAAGGAACAAACTATTTATTTTAAATAATAAATTAGGTAACACTTGATTTTATTATCTACACCTATACTGTTTAACATGGGCTGGATTGTATGCGATAGTTCTATTATATATACTTGAATAGACGATAGTAATATAACACACCTACAAATATACTCTATGTAGTACTAAATATATTACAGTTCTTAGGTGAGATGATTATTTGAGGTAATGTAATTTGGTAATTTAAATTTTATGTATGATACAAAACTGCTGCAGATACTATAGCCCGCGGTACTATACACCGCGCCTTATAACTTTTTGCCCTTTTTCCGATTTTTTTTCCAAAATATCGAGTTTTACCCGTCTTCCGAAAGTCTCACCTCCCCGCTCCCGACGTATTCGGAATCCCCACTAAATTTACCAACGGCGCCGGCCCCTACTTTGTTCCCGGCGTGTGCCGCGGGCGAGTAAAATCTACTAAAAGAGCCGCCGTGGCGTCGTTATTACTATATATGTACTATATTTGTATTTATGTGTTGAAATTCCGATTTTTTTTCCCATAAATCGCTTTTTCTTCGTTAGAACGCGTCGGAAAACAGTAGACCGCCCGACCCGGGAGTCTGCGGCGGTCGACGGCGTAGCGTTCTCGATACTCCTCGTCGGCGGCGAGACGCCTTAAGAAGCATTGATTTCACTCCAATTCTCATCTCAGCAGTTAGGTAGGTAGGATTAGGGCGTTAGGCAGGTTACCCGGCGGTGGAGCGTTCGATACCGACCGCGGCGGCGGCGGACCTGTGTAAATTTGCGGCGGCCGTGTTAATTCGAAATTCTTTTTTTTTCGCGAATTATTTATTTTATTATTATATTAATAATTCTTTTTAGCCGCCGCCGCGTTCGGTTTAAACGATAATTGACGATTCTAAAAGTTTTAAACGTCTCACCGCCCGATTGTCCGTTCGGGAATCGACTTTCTCCCGAGATGACTGATAGCTAGACACTCAAACTCAGAATCCGAATTTCCGATTTCAACACACACAAACTCAAGAACCGGAAATACACGCCCGGTGCCCGGTCTGCGATCCGACGTAGTCGGATTGCCTACCTGACTAGCTACTTGCATACGAGCGACTTAGACTCCCACTGCATCCGATCCTCCGCAGACTTAGACTCCCACTGCATCCGATCCGCCGCAAGCGGATTATCCGCTCGGGAATCGACTTTCTCCCGAGATGACTGATAGCTAGACACTCAAACTCAGAATCCGAATTCCCGATTTCAACACACACACTGGAGAACCGGACATACACGCCCGGTGCATGGCCTACCTGACTAGCTACTTGCATATGAGCGACTTAGACTCCCGCTGCATCCGATCCGCCGCAAGCGGATTGTCCGTTCGGGAATCGACTTTCACCCGAGATGACTGATAGCTAGACACTCAAACTCAGAATCAGAATTTCCGATTTCAACACACACACTCAACAACCGGACATACGCGTCTTTGGATTGCCCACCTGGCTGGCTTTGTCATACGATCGACTTAGACTCCCACTGCATCCGATCCGCCGCAAGCGGATTGTCCGTTCGGGAATCGACTTTCTCCCGAGATGACTGATAGCTAGACACTCAAACTCAGAATCAGAATTTCCGATTTCAACACACACGCTCGAGTACCGGACATACACGTCTTTGGATTGCCCACCTCGCCGGCTTTGTCGTACGATCGACTTGAATCGTAGCCGGTCGATTTCCAGCGGCCGTGACTTACGACTAGACACTCTTCCGTGTTCAAAAATTACCGCCAGACCAGTGCTGCCAACGCGACGATACCCGACGACCCCGAGTTCCCACCGCAGGCCGGATCAAAAAACCCAGCATCGCCCGAGGTGAAACGACAAAGAGCACCACCGCCCACACAGTCTTTCCGCCGCAGGCGGGATGACAAACGCCCGAAGTCTAGTCGAATATAATAAAACGTCAACGTTTACTTAGATTAAGTCAAAATAACAATGGCTCGCCAGATAACTGCAATATTAACAGCGATAATAATGATGATAATATAAATAATATATCTGTTACCAATAGTGTTGGTAGTATTAATGAAAACAATATTAATAACAACGAAAATTTAGATGAACCACAAGTTCCATGGCGTCACCGTGAAATGTCGGCATTTACTTATGATAAATTAATAGATTATAAAAATAATTCTCACGTTATCATTGGAAATATGAATTTAAAATGTAATTATTGTCGTGCATTGAAATGGTCCAAAGAGCCTGCAGGTTTTTGTTGTTCAGGAGGAAAAGTTGTTTTGGAAGACATTGCTGATCCACCTGAACCATTAAAAAGTCTCTTAAATTTTTCTCACAATAATTCAAAACATTTTTTTGACATGATACGTGTTTATAATTCGGCTTTTCAAATGACATCGTTTGGTGCAACAGAAATTAGACATGAAATTTCACGCCAACATTTAAAGTTCAAGGTCAAGTCTATCATTTAGCTGGTTCTTTATTACCCACCGGAACTGAAGAACCAAAGTTTTTACAGATATATTTTATGGGTGACTCAGAGAATGAAGTGAAAAGGCGTTTGTCTATTGCTCCCAATACAGATAAACAAATATTATATGATTTGCAATATATGTTGCATAGAAATAATTTGTACATTCGTAGTTTTAAGAGTGCACTCGATTTGATGCCGTCCAATCTAGATGAATTTAAGATTGTTATTAGGGCTGACAGAAAACCACAAGCAGAGCATCGTGGTCGATATAATACTCCTCAAACTGATGAAGTAGCCATATTAATTGTCGGCCAAGAATTTTCAAAGAGAGATATTGTATTAAGAGCTCGAGATGATACATTAACACGCGTAAGTGAAATTCATCGTTCGTACGATGCGTTACAGTATCCTCTAATGTTTTGGTATGGACAGAATGGTTCTTCTATTGATGTTTCGCAAGTTAATCTAATTACAAAAATTCCTCTTAATAAAACGGTTTCCGCCATGGACTTTTACTCTTATAGACTTCAAGTCAGAGAAAATTCTAATAATATACTTCAATACGGTAAGCTTTTGAATCAATATATTGTCGATATGTACGCGAAAATTGAAACTGAACGGCTTCAATATCTAAGAGCAAATCAAACTAGATTACGAACTGAAATTTACACTGACCTTCAAGATGCAATGCAAGCTGACGGAAACCCAGATCAAATTGTCCATAGAGTGATTTTACCATCTTCATTTGTTGGTGGCCCACGCTACATGCAGCAACGTAAACAAGATGCCATGGTGTACGTACGAAATTACGGACGCCCAGATCTTTTTATTACGATGACGTGCAATCCTCAATGGCCAGATATTCAATCATGTTTATTTACTAATCAAATACCCGCTGACCGGAATGATATTATCGCACGCGTTTTCAATTTGAAAGTGAATAAACTTATAGATTTAATTACAAAAGAAAAAATATATGGTGGAGTTAGGTGTTATATGTATACTATTGAATGGCAAAAAAGAGGATTGCCTCATGTTCATCTCTTAGTGTGGCTCAACGATAAATTAAGGCCAAATGACATCGATTTAGTTCTTAGTGCTGAGTTGCCAAATCAACAAGAAGATCCTTCCCTATTTAATGTCGTCAGTAGAAACATGATTCATGGCCCATGTGGTACATTTAACATGAATTCACCGTGTATGCAAAACGGAAAATGTTCAAAAGGTTTTCCGAAACCGTTTACTATTGCGACACAATCCGGACAGGATGGTTATCCAAAATATCGTTTTCGATCACCGGATGATGGGGGGCAAACTTTTCAGCTTAGGAAATCCGGTAATCGCATGGTCACAATCGATAGTCAGTGG
This sequence comes from Nasonovia ribisnigri, assembly GCA_027563435.1. Taxonomy (NCBI): domain Eukaryota; kingdom Metazoa; phylum Arthropoda; class Insecta; order Hemiptera; family Aphididae; genus Nasonovia; species Nasonovia ribisnigri. The sequence goes on from JANEHU010004411.1 coordinate 11,832, forward strand.
ATTGTGCCATATAGCCCTTTATTATTACGTGTATTTGACTGTCACATCAACATAGAACTTTGCCATTCAGTAAAAGCCATTCAATTTATTTGTAGTTATATTAATAAAGGATCTGATCAGGCTGCATTCTCAGTAGAATCGCGTGATGAAATTAAAGCATTCCAAAATGGCAGATATATTAGTTCATCAGAAGCTGCATGGCGGATATTTGGTTTTACGATTCACGAACGGTCACCAGCAATTTTTCAACTCTCAGTACACCTTGAAAATGGCCAACGAGTCTATTTCACCGATCAAAATGCTCGCGAAAGACTTGAAAATGTTAGAAACACCACTCTTATGGCTTTTTTTGAACTTTGCCACCATGACGAATTCGCAAAAACATTGCTTTATATTGAAGTTCCATCTTACTATACTTTTACTAATAATCGTTTCAATAGAAGAAAACAAGGAGAGCCAATTGTACAATACCCTGGAGTCAAGAAATCCAATGTGCTCGGTCGAGTATACACTGTTCACCCAAGTAATTTTGAATGTTATAATTTACGTATGCTTTTGCATCACGTCCGTGGACCAACTTCATTTTTAGATTTAAAAACTGTTGATGACGTTATCCACCCTACATTTCAAAGAGCTTGCCAAGCGCTTGGTCTGTTACAAGATGAAAGTCATTGGAATCCTACTCTCGAAGAAGCTGCTTTATTTCAATCAGTGTCGAATCTAAGAGAACTTTTTGTTACTATGATAGCATTTTGCCACATTAATAATTTAACAGAACTGTGGGAAAATCACAAAAATAATATGTCATTAGATATTTTGCAGCAAGAAAGGCATCGTTCTGGAAATCACGATTTAGCTGTCACTCCATATATTTTGAATAAAACTTTAATATTAATAGAAAATTATCTTCTGAAAATATCTGGAAAGAAGCTGTCTGATTTTAACATGGAATCACCGTTACGAACTGATGATAATGATAATAATTTTTTTAGAGATAGGGCTTATATTGCAGAAACTTCTTATGATTATGATATACTTTCAAATTACATCCAGGAGAATGAGCCGAAGTTAACAAACGATCAGCAAGTTGTTTATAATACTATTTTACAAAGCGTATTGCAAGATACTGGAGAATTATTTTTTCTTGATTGTTGCCGCCGCAACATAGCAACAAAATATTGGTATCAACAGTATATATTTATATATATTATATAAATTTTAGGGCGCTCTCACACACACACGCACCATCACACATACCGTATTATCGCATTATTATTATTATTAAATTATATTATTATATTAGCTATTTAGCTGTTTTATTATGTAATATGTAGATTAGGTCTCGTCAGCTACGCGAATATCGGTTAACACGGCCGCCGGGATTCTGTCGCTGCCCGTACGTTGTTCCGACAGTATATTATCACCGCGTACTTAATAATATTATTTTATAAAGTTTTTACAAAAAGGCTACTTACCAGTTACCATTATTGTTTTTTATATAATTGTGAGTGCCAGAAGGGCCTTACACCATAATTATTGTTTTTCTGGTGCTAATTGCAAAAGGCATTTTATATTTGTATTATTTTATCATTGTAAGCCATAAAGGCCAAATATTATTTTATTATAATTATTATCATTACTGTGTATTATTTTATATTATTTAGCACAGGGTCAGCTGGCCAGTCTGCGCTCCACAAACTACTGTGAGTTATTTTATTATATTTTGCTACAATTATTATTATATCCTGTCGTGCCATAAGGGCCGTACATTATCATTATCATTATTATTATTAGTATTATACTCAATAGTGCCATAGTACTATTATATTATTATTCTGCTAAGTCATAAGGACCGCATATTATTATTATTTTTATATTTGATTTGGCCATAAGGGCTGGTCATTTATTATTAATTTCTTTATTATTATTTATACTGTTTGTGCCTATATTATTATATCTTTACCTGTTGGGCCAGAAGGGCCATATATTATTGTACTCTGTCGTGCCATAAGGGCCGTATATTATTATTTATTATTTATGCCACTGGCTATAAGAGCAGTGCGCTAATTATTATGTACCCACATTTTACCTACTTATTATTATATTATTTATATTGTGCTCAGCTAATCATTTATTAATTATTATACTATTTAGCTCTAATAGCTGGCACATATTATTATTTATATTTTTATATTGGATGTTGCTGTGATTTTTTATATATTTGTGTCATTATTATTTAGATTTTGTATTATACAGCAACCAGATTTACCAGCAACCGTTGTTACCATTTATTATTTACACACAAACACATACACATATACACAGATAACACACTCACATCATTACGTAGCTTATCGGTATCTGCTTGGCGACCCCATCCACTGCCGATCAAACTATTTTCATCACTACACACTTACATAAAAACACCGGGCGTCCTAGTAAAATAAATACACAGGCTTAAATTATCGCATTTTGGGGATCGAGTTCACGGCTTATTATTATTCGTACTCGAACCGAACATTGATGCTCCTGGTGGAACTGGCAAGACCTTCATGCTGAATCTCTTGCTTGCAAAGCTACGTGTAGAGAGAATAATTTCATTAGCAGTCGCTTCTTCCGGGATAGCAGCAACATTATTACAAAATGGCAAGACAGCACATTCCGCTTTCAAATTACCTTTGGATCTTCAGACTAACGAACGCCCAGTTTGTAGTGTGAAGAAACAAAGTTCTTTGGGTAAATTATTAAGGGAGACACGTTTTATTGTTTGGGATGAATCAACAATGGCGAATAAAGGTGGTCCTGAGGCACTTGATAGAACGCTGAGGGATTTTAAAAATAATGATCGCCCAATGGGCGGAGTTGTTATTCTTTTTGCTGGTGATTTTAGACAAATATTGCCAGTTGTGCCTAAAGGCACTAAAAGTGATGAAATCAACGCCTGTCTAAAGTCATCTTATCTTTGGTCTTACATAACATCTTTGAGATTAACAACCAATATGCGTGTACACCTTGGTGGTGATAATAATGCCGAGCTCTTCTCACAACATCTTTTGAAAATTGGTGACGGAACTTTTCAGAATGATAAGGATAGCATATTACAAATAAATTCTACATTTGCAATTTCGGTTCTTGATCAAAATAACTTAATCAACAAAGTTTATCCTGAAATTTCTCATCTTTCCAATAAATCCAATGAATGGCTCTGTGAACGTGCAATTTTGGCCCCTAAAAACGACATCGTCAACATCATAAACGAAAAAGTTCTTTCCATGTTCGAAGCTGATAAAAAAAACTATATTTCCATAGATACACTTACCAATCAAGATGAAGCTATAGATATCCCGACTGAATTTCATAACTCATTAAATCCATCAGGTATAATTTTATGTTTAATGAGTTATTACTTATTAATAAACTAGTATTGTGAAATAGAACTTCTCAACCATTATTTACATTAAACATATCAATATTAAATATGCTTGTTAATTACAATAAAATTTACATAAATTATTATATTGTATATTTTATAAGAAATGAGTACCATAAACCAAAATAAAAAAAATTATCCCATGATTTATCTAGATAAAATAATTTTTTTTTTCATCTTTATCTAGATAAATAAATAATTTAGTTATCTTTATCTTTATCTAGATAAAATTATATTTATCTGGGCTCAACACTGAATATAATATATTGGAAATCGGCTATTTTTATTTTGTTTTTGCGTTTGAGACGAGCATCAAGTTATATATTTATGTCGTGTTATCGTGGCTATTGTTATGTTAGACATTGGACGGTACTATTCTTAATATAATGGCGATTGAAATAACCGTATATTATTATTGGGTTTTAAACTATGATATTAATTTTTAGACCCATAAATAGATCTACACACCGAGAATTCGACAAAACAAGACACAAGTAAAACGAATTATTTAATATAGCAAGTAAACAATTAAATAAAAACACATGTGTTAACCCCCCCTAACCCCCAACCCCTACCGAAAAAACCTACAAAAAAAAGCTAATGGTGATAGTTGCCGGTGTAACAGGCGAATTATACCCCCGGATATTCATACCCCCCGGGGGTATGATTTTCCTAGGTTAATTGTACCCCCGGTACAAATATCCTAGGATATTTATACCCCCCAAAATTATATACCGGGGGTACAAATATACTAGGATAATAATACCTCCATGGGGGTATGAAAAACCTAGAATATTTATACCCCCGGTATAATATTCCTAGGATATCTATACCTCCTAAAATATCTTACCGGGGGTACGTATAAATATTCCTAGGATATCTATACCTCCCAAAATTTCTACCGGGGGTACGAATATCCTAGGAATTTTATACCTCCCAAAATGTCATACCGGGGGGTACAAATATCCTAGGCGTTCTATACCTCCCAAAATATGTCATACCGGGGGGTACGAATATCCTAGGAATTTTATACCTTCCAAAATGTCATACCGGGGGGTACAAATATCCTAGGATATTTATACCTCCCTAAATTTCTACCAGGGGGTACGAATATCCTAGGCGTTTTATACCTCGCAAAATATGTCATACCGGGGGGTACGAATATCCTAGGATATTTATACCTCCCTAAATTTCTACTAGGGGGTACGAATATCCTATGAAAATTAAATCTCCGGTAATATATTCCCAGGAAATACATACTCACAGTAGAATACTTCTCAGAAATTTTATACTGGGGATAAAACAAATCTAGGAAAATTGTGTCAATTATAATATTTAAAATAAAACTTATGAGTTTCATAAAACTCAGTTTTGTGTACAATATTTATATTGTAGTCATGTGTTTTATGCATTATTCTACGTAGTTATCCACTTAATTTGTTTGTTCAAATAGGTAGGTGATATACAAAACTTATTGAGTAATAATAATAAGTCTGTTTAAGACTAGAAGGTTATGATTATTATTTAAAATAATATATATATATAAATATACAAGAATTTAAGAAATGGAAGTGAGGGGTAACCAAAGTTGTCAAACAATTATTTTATTTATTTAAAATGTAAGTATGTATGTATGGTCCTTTGAGGTTTTGTAGTACCTATTCACATATATTTTGCATCAACTGAATTATACGACAATTGTCCACGTCGGTTCCATGGTGGACAAGTGCTTATAGCTTTCGTTCAAAAAACTGGAATTAAAATAAATTTAATAATATTTTACAGTTAAGAATATGATATCCAATTCTTCAACAATATTAAAAAAAGTATGAATGAAATACTTAAATATAGAAAATATATTGAAATTTAATTTATTTATTTATGTATTAAAATAGGGAAACAAAAAAAAATTCTTGAGAAAAAAGTCTCCAAAGAAATAAAATTGATAAAACTGATGAAATATACAATTTGGAACATTTTGTTTTAATATTTTTACTTATAACCATAATCACTCTGAATAATGTTATGTTACTTTTGTGTGAAAATACGTTAATAAAAACTTAAAATCTACTATTCACATATTATAATATCTAATAAGTAATAGGTATACGTTAGTTTGATGTGGTCGTGTGGAAAACCATAAATAAAATTATGATAAAGTTTACTATTATATACCAGCTGTATATTTCAATTATACTATACAGGGCTAGACAAAAAAACATCCGATAATTGTCATATCTGGTTTAGTATATACTATAGGGTAGGCGGAAAAAGGCCCCAAAAAATAAACACACCACGGAAAAAAATCCCACGGAAATAAAAGTACATGCGAGTGCTATACAATTATTGTACTATTTTATATTTTTAAAATTTTTCGTTGATTATAACTCAAAGTCTGATTAGAAAGATGAACAGATTAGTTGCCATAATGCATATTTTACTTGTTATTATATTTTTCAAATTCAAACTTATATTTATTACATTTGTACCAAAAGCATATAGGTATATTATATATTTAAACGAAGAATAACGATGATAATTATTTTGTTGTAATTAAATTTATATTATATTTATATAGGTAAGTAGTTGTATAATTTTTCTATTAATGTAGATATATATCCAAGACTGAGGTTTTTTGACTGTAGGTAGGTATACTATATATCATTACCTAACTATGACTCAATATAAAACAATTTATAATTATAAATTATTACTTATAAGTTAAAGTTATAACACAATATAATATTATGTATCAAATTTATATTTTTAAATGTTTTTTGGTGGATTTTTATCAGTTGGCTTTTTTCCTGTGATTCATAGTATAGTGCAGTAGGTGTGACAGACGTAGATAGAGTACCTACGTCAAGACAGTGATTTTAAATACCTAGTTTTAAGTTTTAAATAGTTTTAATTTTTCAAAAATGAAAATTTTAAAATCCAATAAAGGCTGCAACATAAGAATTGCATATAAAGGTTTTTATACGCAAAAAAAACCTCTGAGAACCATAAAGTATTGTGGAAGTGATCTAAAGCATAGTTATTTGAAAATTTTAGCACTAGTTTATATTTAATAATTGGTCCCAATTATGGTCGAAATAAATTCACAACCATAGTGTTCGATCCGTTGATAAGAGAGTTGCCGCCGTCGGTGGTCATGCTTGGCCGACCGCCGCCGTAACCATGTTCGTGGGCGCTGCGCGCCGCTAGCCGCAACGTTGGCAACACTACCGGTGACCGTTACCGGCGCTCGGCGCAGGCGAGTTCGGTCGTCCGCGTCACTGTCTTTTCTAACGTGTGTGTGCCAGCTCCGTCCTCACGTTTGCTATGCTCGCTCGCTCGTTCGCCATCTTTTCCCGTTTGGAAAGTAGGTGTCAAAAAACGTGGTTTATTCTGTTCCGTTGTTGTTTGGCCGATTAGCCATTACGTGTGATTTAACCATTTTATTGACTGTCGTCGTCCAGTCTGTGATCCACGATCAGGATTGTTAAGTGCGTTAAGTACAATTCAGTATTGTTAAGCGACCAGAAGCTCTTCGCGAATAATACGTCGCGCCCACGTGCACGCCGTTGTACGTCCGTCGCTCCATGACACGAAGGTGCAGTCGTTCGTGCCCGTGTCCTTCTAGCAGTTCAGCATAGCAGCAGCTCCGTCACTACATTCGTCAGCTCAAGACATCAGTCAGGGAGGCAGCTCAGTCGGTGATCCCCGTTCCCCCCCCCCCCCCAGTATTTAATATTGTATAGCATATGTTCCTATGGCTTATGTTGGTAAATAATACAAGCGCCAATTAACTGAATCGTTATTGTTATTTTAATAATTTAAATTGCCCTACTCCACAACCGTCCTGAGGACCTCGTACCAGGCGATATCTGGGCTTAAGGATCGCCGGGTCAACATTTTGGTAGCAGAGCGTGGTTGGTTGGTCCATCAACAGAGATCTGGTACTCAGGATTCGCGTGAGTAATGCATTTTGGTTTTAGTTTTGGCTTATGAGTATAAGGTGTATACATTATTTATCCTTTTCCTCATTCCTATCGATAGTAGGTACTATTCAGCAGGAAAACAGTAATCTAACTCAATCAACTGCTCAGTCATTATTTAATTGTTTTATATTGCTAATAATATAATTTAGATATTTTATTATTTAATGTTGAGTTTTATTTACTGTATTCATGCTCATGCTTTACTAACGTTGTAGTAACGTTAATCAATTTAATTTTACCTTAAATATTACATTTATACGGTGCTCCCTGGGTTAAATTATCTATTGTTTTATTGTTTGGAGTGTTTACTGTTAATAACATAGGGTATTACCTATTATAGGTTGGTTCACTAGTTGCTGGTCTAGTTAACATCTACCTCATTTGGTTATATTAATTAATTGGGTGATTTATGATTTTTTATTTTGTTGTCATGCTATTGACATCTGGGTAATGATAGTAGTGCCTTTTAATGCAGTAGCTGTAAATTACATTATCATTTAGTATAAGCTTTAGGTGTGCGTCGTGGGTCGTGCCAAGGATCAGGTATTGTACTGTCACTTAATATACTATTATTTGATTGTTTGTTTTACATTACCCATTTCAGGTTGCTCAACTGAGGGTTTTATATTGCATAATTGGTTATATAACTTGTTCATTGTTATTATAATTAATTTTAATTTTATATTTAGTACTACATTGCCTGGGTACATCTGAGGTTTTATCAAGTCTATATTAGGTACCCTCCTGTTTATTGGATTTGTTTTAACTGTTAATAGTTATGATTCTGATTGTGGGCTAATGATTATTTGTTGTTTAGTGATTGCCTACATCATCGTCAACGTTTATCTTTATTTTGTTACTTGACACGTTCATGGTCTTTTGACATTGCTTATTCAGTAGCTATTTATTTATTCAGGTAGTGTATATTGAGTTAGCATTCGGCATCGTTGATCAACGTTGTGGTATCAGTATTAGTAAGCTGATCGTTTGAGTTTGCTTTTGATCATCTCTGTTAAGTGACATTGACCTTAAATAGCAATTTGTTCTCGCTCTAATTTAATTGTTAGTTTCTGGCATTGTAATTTACTGGTGTGTTTAATATAATGGCTGGGGAACGTGATGTTCGTGCGAAGGAGCGTGCAATCATTCGTAGGGACCAGGTCACTGCTCGGATACGTCAAATACATTTATTGGCGACAAGCGCAACCACTGATGAAGCTAGTCGATCTCAACTAGCTGTGGCTATTGTGGACATAGATAGCTTGTGGGCTAATTTTGTCGTTGAGAACAACAATCTGTTAGAAATACTTTCTGAATTGGATTTGTTGGGGGAGTTTTCTGTGAACTTAGAAACTGAGACCCGTGCTTTGGTGGTAGAAGCTAAGGCCTTGTTTAAGGCATCCCAACCAACTTCAGCCTTTAGTGTAGGTACCGTACAACAAGTATCATACGAGGGTATAGTCGACCAAGCAAGTTCTTCTGCTGGAGGGTCGTCCAAGGATTGCCCAGCTCCCTATGCATCAATGGCTGTGACACCTATGAGGTTGCCTGAGATCCCTCTACCCACCTTCGACGGTGAATGTCAAAATTGGCCAGCCTTTAGGGACATGTTCGGCAACATGGTGGCCAACAATGATAAGATTCCAAATGTTACCAAGTTCTATTATCTGGTAGGATGTCTGCATGCTGATCCGCAGGAAGTCATCAAGGGGTTTTCGATTTCGAATGAGTCGTTTAATCTCGCTTGGGATGCATTGACTGAGCGCTACGACAAGCCGCGTAGGTTGGCGTCGTCGATCATTGATAAGCTGATAGCCGCTCCCGTCGCGACCTCTGAAAATCTGGCAGCTCTGCAAACCTTTATGTCGACATTCGACGAGAACATCACGATCCTGGAATCGCTTCAGATTCCGGATCTAGCATCGTTCCTGCTATTTTCGTTGGCTGCTAGGTGTCTACCTACAATATCGAGGCGTCTGTTCGAGGCTGAAAACAACGAAGAATATCCGTCGGTTCAGAGCGCGATCAAGTTTGTTAAAACGAGAATTCAGGTGCTTGAGAATGCAGGTGTTCATTCGGCCGGAAGCTCCTCCAAGTCGAGCAACATCAAGAAATCTGTTTTCGTCGGGAATCAAAGACCGCTCTAGTATCGACGTCCAAACCTGCTTCGTCCAAGCCTTGTCCGCCCAAAGCTACGTCGACCAAATCTTCTTCGACGTCATGTTACGTCTGTTCCGGTGCTCACCAACTAGCTGATTGTGCTAAATTTAAGGCTTGTTCAGTCGATGAACGCTACAAGGTAGTGTGCACGCATCGCCTTTGCATGGTCTGTTTGATCCACGGACACATGTCGTTCAAGTGTCCCTCTTCGTGCTCCATATGCAAGAGGCGACATCATGCGCTACTGCATCGAGACCAGGAAACGCCGAACTCCGCTCCTCCGGCTGCCATGTTAGGCCGCCAACAAGCTCCAACGGTCTTGCTAGGGACAGCATTGGTCCATGTGCGAGATACTATTGGCAGTTGCCAGACCGTGCGTGCCCTGATCGACTCAGCCTCGCAGATCAGTGCAATTACATCGGCTTGCTGTAATCGCTTGGGTTTACAGCCCTCGCGATGGACAGTACCTGTAACTGGTTTGTCCGGCCAGAAGGTTCCGGATGTGCAGGGTATTGTTCAGCTGACGATCCAGCCAAGGGATAGCCCAACACCAGCTATCAAGGTCAAGCCCTGGGTGCTGTCCGCAATCACCACGGATATGCCGGCTCGACAATTGCCAGCTCAGGTACGAGCCAAATGTCGGCATTTGACATTGGCTGACCCAACTTTCGATGAACCAGCTCCGGTTGAGATGCTCATCGGCGCTGATGTTTTCCCCCAAGTCTGGAAGAACCAGAGCAGCTCGCTGGGTCCAGGGTTCCCTTCCGCTTACAGCTCGGTATTTGGTTGGGTGCTGATTGGACCAGTTCAAGAACGTCCGGAAATTGGCGCACAAGCCATGTTGGTGTCATTGGTATCGTCCATAGAATCCATCATGGAAAGGTTCTGGAAAATCGAGGAACCTGAAGCTGCTCCGCCTCAGTTCACCGAAGACGGATTGTGTGAAGAATTGTTCAATTCGGAGATGAGCAGGGACTCCCGAGGTCGGTTCGCGGTACCTCTTCCCTTCCGCAACGGCCGTCCAGTTAAGGATTTTCCCGGCTCACGACAAGTGGCGTTAAACAGATTCCTGCAGCTGGAGAGGAAATTGTCAGCCGATGAAGTTCTCTACAATGCATACCGCAAGTTCATGATCGAGTACGAGAGCCTAGGTCATATGACTCTAGCAGAAGGTCCCGGTCAATACTACATCCCTCATCATGCAATTCAGAAGTCCGAAGGGGACAGTGTCAAATTGAGAGTGGTGTTTGACGCGTCGGCAAAATGCCATTCGGGTGTTTCTCTCAATCAATGCTTATTGGTCGGGCCGAAACTGCAGCAGGACATCGTTGATGTTCTGATTGGATTTCGTGTACACAAAGTGGCCTTCACCACTGATATCTGCAAGATGTATCGCCAGATCGAGGTGCTGCCTCAATACCGGGGCTACCAATATATCTTGTGGAGGGATTCGTCACAAGCATCGCTCAAGGAGTATGCACTTAATACAGTTACGTATGGAGTAAATAGTGCGCCCTATTTAGCGTTACGGGTCCTCCGCTACATCGCCGACACGGAATGTGAGAATTTCCCTAATGTGGAAGGAGCTCTGCGCCATCAAACTTATATGGATGATATATGTGTGGGTGCGGAGTCGCTGGAAGCTGCCAAAACTCTGCAGTCAAATCTGATCAAAACTCTCGCCAGATCCGGTTTGGAGTTGAAAAAATGGACCAGCAATACACCAGGCTTGTTGGAACACCTACGTCCAGAAGATTGCTCTGGAAACCCGCTAGCATTCGAACAAAATGATGCTACGCACGTATTGGGAATGCGGTGGAATCACGATCGAGATCATTTCTCTTTCAGTATCAATAATTTCAAGATGATCCCTACCAAGCGTGGAGTGTTATCCATGATCGCCAGGATATTTGATCCGTTAGGTCTGTTGGCGCCAGCAACGTTCTATGCCAAGCTGATCATGCAACGGGTGTGGGTCGCCCAGATTGGTTGGGACGATCAACTCCCTCCGGATATAGCTGAAGATTGGTGCGATTTCTACCATTCCTTAGGCTGGCTTGTCGGAATTACGATTCCACGCTTCATCGGTTGCTCTACTGGATGTAGTTATGATTTGTGCGGTTTCTCTGACGCGTCTACGAAAGGATATGCAGCGGTCGTTTACCTTCGTGTCACTACAAGTTCAGGAAGAGTTGGTGTGTACCTTCTCGGGTCCAAAACGAAGTTAGCCCCAATGAAAACCTCGTCGATCCCACGGCTCGAATTAAGCGGAGCAGTGCTACTTGCTCTGTGGCTGGGAAGAATGAAACGCGCCCTGGAACCCCAAATCGAGATTTCGAACGTCTTCGCTTGGTCGGATTCAACCATTGTGCTCTCATGGTTGAGCAACACCCATACTTCGTTCAAGACATTTGTATCCAACCGGATTTTCCAAATTCAAACCACGATTCCGGTTTGCCAGTGGTCACATGTTCGGTCGGAGAATAACCCTGCGGATGGCGCTTCTCGGGGACTTCGACCGTCTGAACTCAAGGAAGCGATGCTGTACTGGAAGGGTCCTACCTTCTTGTTATCGAGTGTCGACAGTTGGCCGACGGGAATTAGCAAGTTAGCTCTGGATCAGCTGCCCGAAGTACAGCCAATGTGTGCAGTGGCGCAAAGTCACCCTCCGGAAGAATGGTATGCTCGGTTTTCTTCCTTCGACCATATGATCCAGGTAGTAGCTCGACTTCGCCGCTTCATATCGAGATGTCGTAAAATGGAGGTCGAAACCGGGTTCTTGAAACAGTCCGAGCTAGACGCCACTCTAACCACGGTTGTGAAAAGTGCGCAGAGGTATTTTTTCCGTGATGTCATCAGCAATTTAACCCGAGGAGAGGAAGTACGGTGTAAAGGGATAGCTCGCCTTTCTCCGTTCTTGGATTCACTCGGTGTAGTGCGTGTAGGAGGTCGCCTGCA
>JANEHU010004412.1:0-15538 GCA_027563435.1 Nasonovia ribisnigri
AATTTAAGGCTTGTTCAGTCGATGAACGCTACAAGGTAGTGTGCACGCATCGCCTTTGCATGGTCTGTTTGATCCACGGACACATGTCGTTCAAGTGTCCCTCTTCGTGCTCCATATGCAAGAGGCGACATCATGCGCTACTGCATCGAGACCAGGAAACGCCGAACTCCGCTCCTCCGGCTGCCATGTTAGGCCGCCAACAAGCTCCAACGGTCTTGCTAGGGACAGCATTGGTCCATGTGCGAGATACTATTGGCAGTTGCCAGACCGTGCGTGCCCTGATCGACTCAGCCTCGCAGATCAGTGCAATTACATCGGCTTGCTGTAATCGCTTGGGTTTACAGCCCTCGCGATGGACAGTACCTGTAACTGGTTTGTCCGGCCAGAAGGTTCCGGATGTGCAGGGTATTGTTCAGCTGACGATCCAGCCAAGGGATAGCCCAACACCAGCTATCAAGGTCAAGCCCTGGGTGCTGTCCGCAATCACCACGGATATGCCGGCTCGACAATTGCCAGCTCAGGTACGAGCCAAATGTCGGCATTTGACATTGGCTGACCCAACTTTCGATGAACCAGCTCCGGTTGAGATGCTCATCGGCGCTGATGTTTTCCCCCAAGTCTGGAAGAACCAGAGCAGCTCGCTGGGTCCAGGGTTCCCTTCCGCTTACAGCTCGGTATTTGGTTGGGTGCTGATTGGACCAGTTCAAGAACGTCCGGAAATTGGCGCACAAGCCATGTTGGTGTCATTGGTATCGTCCATAGAATCCATCATGGAAAGGTTCTGGAAAATCGAGGAACCTGAAGCTGCTCCGCCTCAGTTCACCGAAGACGGATTGTGTGAAGAATTGTTCAATTCGGAGATGAGCAGGGACTCCCGAGGTCGGTTCGCGGTACCTCTTCCCTTCCGCAACGGCCGTCCAGTTAAGGATTTTCCCGGCTCACGACAAGTGGCGTTAAACAGATTCCTGCAGCTGGAGAGGAAATTGTCAGCCGATGAAGTTCTCTACAATGCATACCGCAAGTTCATGATCGAGTACGAGAGCCTAGGTCATATGACTCTAGCAGAAGGTCCCGGTCAATACTACATCCCTCATCATGCAATTCAGAAGTCCGAAGGGGACAGTGTCAAATTGAGAGTGGTGTTTGACGCGTCGGCAAAATGCCATTCGGGTGTTTCTCTCAATCAATGCTTATTGGTCGGGCCGAAACTGCAGCAGGACATCGTTGATGTTCTGATTGGATTTCGTGTACACAAAGTGGCCTTCACCACTGATATCTGCAAGATGTATCGCCAGATCGAGGTGCTGCCTCAATACCGGGGCTACCAATATATCTTGTGGAGGGATTCGTCACAAGCATCGCTCAAGGAGTATGCACTTAATACAGTTACGTATGGAGTAAATAGTGCGCCCTATTTAGCGTTACGGGTCCTCCGCTACATCGCCGACACGGAATGTGAGAATTTCCCTAATGTGGAAGGAGCTCTGCGCCATCAAACTTATATGGATGATATATGTGTGGGTGCGGAGTCGCTGGAAGCTGCCAAAACTCTGCAGTCAAATCTGATCAAAACTCTCGCCAGATCCGGTTTGGAGTTGAAAAAATGGACCAGCAATACACCAGGCTTGTTGGAACACCTACGTCCAGAAGATTGCTCTGGAAACCCGCTAGCATTCGAACAAAATGATGCTACGCACGTATTGGGAATGCGGTGGAATCACGATCGAGATCATTTCTCTTTCAGTATCAATAATTTCAAGATGATCCCTACCAAGCGTGGAGTGTTATCCATGATCGCCAGGATATTTGATCCGTTAGGTCTGTTGGCGCCAGCAACGTTCTATGCCAAGCTGATCATGCAACGGGTGTGGGTCGCCCAGATTGGTTGGGACGATCAACTCCCTCCGGATATAGCTGAAGATTGGTGCGATTTCTACCATTCCTTAGGCTGGCTTGTCGGAATTACGATTCCACGCTTCATCGGTTGCTCTACTGGATGTAGTTATGATTTGTGCGGTTTCTCTGACGCGTCTACGAAAGGATATGCAGCGGTCGTTTACCTTCGTGTCACTACAAGTTCAGGAAGAGTTGGTGTGTACCTTCTCGGGTCCAAAACGAAGTTAGCCCCAATGAAAACCTCGTCGATCCCACGGCTCGAATTAAGCGGAGCAGTGCTACTTGCTCTGTGGCTGGGAAGAATGAAACGCGCCCTGGAACCCCAAATCGAGATTTCGAACGTCTTCGCTTGGTCGGATTCAACCATTGTGCTCTCATGGTTGAGCAACACCCATACTTCGTTCAAGACATTTGTATCCAACCGGATTTTCCAAATTCAAACCACGATTCCGGTTTGCCAGTGGTCACATGTTCGGTCGGAGAATAACCCTGCGGATGGCGCTTCTCGGGGACTTCGACCGTCTGAACTCAAGGAAGCGATGCTGTACTGGAAGGGTCCTACCTTCTTGTTATCGAGTGTCGACAGTTGGCCGACGGGAATTAGCAAGTTAGCTCTGGATCAGCTGCCCGAAGTACAGCCAATGTGTGCAGTGGCGCAAAGTCACCCTCCGGAAGAATGGTATGCTCGGTTTTCTTCCTTCGACCATATGATCCAGGTAGTAGCTCGACTTCGCCGCTTCATATCGAGATGTCGTAAAATGGAGGTCGAAACCGGGTTCTTGAAACAGTCCGAGCTAGACGCCACTCTAACCACGGTTGTGAAAAGTGCGCAGAGGTATTTTTTCCGTGATGTCATCAGCAATTTAACCCGAGGAGAGGAAGTACGGTGTAAAGGGATAGCTCGCCTTTCTCCGTTCTTGGATTCACTCGGTGTAGTGCGTGTAGGAGGTCGCCTGCAACACACGAATTGGTCTGAACGTCGGAGGCACCCGATACTTATACCGAAAGAAGCTCATTTAGCGGTGCTCGTTGCTCGCCATTGGCATAGCTACGCATGTCATGCCGGTCCGCGGTTGCTAACCGCACTTGTTCAGAGGCGTTTCTGGGTCGTTGGCATCCGCCTTGTTGTCCATCGGGTGATTCGCCGGTGTACAATATGCGCGAGGGTCAAGCCTGTAAATCCTCAACCAATGATGGCTGATCTGCCTAGGTTCCGTGTCCAGGAAGCTCATCCGTTCTCTGTAGTGGGAATTGATTACGCAGGTCCCTTGCAAATGAAGGAACTAAGCCTACGCAAGGCGCGTATCGTGAAAGTGTACATTGCGGTTTTTGTGTGTATGACCACCAAAGCGGTGCACTT
This sequence comes from Nasonovia ribisnigri, assembly GCA_027563435.1. NCBI lineage: Eukaryota > Metazoa > Arthropoda > Insecta > Hemiptera > Aphididae > Nasonovia > Nasonovia ribisnigri. Next base: position 3,257 of record JANEHU010004412.1, read on the forward strand.
AGAACCAGTATCGGCACTTTCGGCGGAGGCCTTCCGGTTAACGTTGGATAGATTCGTGGCTCGTCGTGGTCTCCCGTTGTCGATCTACTCAGATTGTGGTACCAATTTTGTCGGTGCAGCGAGGCAGCTGCGACAATTGGTCAACCATCCAGATAATAGGGATCAGTTGTCGGGTCAAATTGCGTGCGAATGGCATTTCAACCCCCCCGGTGCTCCCCATTTTGGAGGGATTTGGGAAGCCGCAGTAAAATCGGCTAAATCATTGCTGCTCCGTGCCATGAACTCCCAAGTTTGGACGTTGGAAGAGTTCACAACGGTGTTGTGTCGGGTAGAGGCTGCATTGAATTCACGCCCATTAGTACCAGCATCATCGGATCCAAATGACTTGGAATGCTTAACACCCGGTCATTTCTTGGTTGGTCGTCCGCTGATGTCGGTTCCAGAACCGGTGGCTACCAGTGCGCAAACGGGACTGCAGACTCGCTGGAAGCTCCTCCAGCAGTCTTTCCAGTTCTTTTGGCGACGCTGGTCTCAGGAATATCTAAACACTCTCCAAGTTCGTGGAAAGTGGACCAAGGATAGCAACAACGTTGAAGTTGGTAACATGGTGGTAGTAAAAATTGGTGACACCCCCCCTCTGACTTGGCCTTTAGGTAGAGTGGTCGAGGTGTATCCGGGCACAGATAATGTAGTGCGGGTGGTAAAGGTAAGAACCAACCAGGGAGTGTTCACTAGACCAGTTGTTAAGTTAGTACCGTTGCCTACAGACTTGTAAGACACGATAGGTATTAATTAGATGTATTCCCGTCCACTAATTTCCTTTATACCCTTATGCTCGTCCGCTACGACTGGGATCATCAGGCATTATAATTTGTAATTAATTGTTTTAACCAGCCATCACGCCTGCTCCCGGATGTTGTGCCGGTGGCTCCTCCTCTGGATCCAGTGGGGGTATGGCATTTTTTGTTGTTTTTACTATTGTTTATTTTCAGGTATTATATTCTCATTAGTTGTATATTTTATTGATGATAAAAAGAAAATATTGTAACTAAAAGTCTGATGATTAATTTCGTATGATATGTTGTTAAATATTATAAATTTAAGTTGTTATATTTTCGTTAAAAAAAAAAATAATGTTAAAGATGTTGTCCCTTTGTAAAAAGACCGATCACCGCTCTGAGTTGCTCAACAGCTCTGCTCATCTGCTCAACTGCTCCGGTCAACTGCTCAACTGCTCCGTTCAACTGCTTCGTTCAACTGCTCAACTGCTCCGTTCAACTGCTCAACTGCTCCGTTCAACTGCTCAACTGCTCCGTTCAACTGCTTCGTTCAACTGCTCAACTGCTCCGTTCAACTGCTCAACTGCTCCGTTCAACTGCTCAACTGCTCAATTGCTCCGTTCGAACAACTTCCTCTGGAACAGATCGAACTTCTTATTACAAGTCAGCTGGAACTTGCAAGGGGGAGTATGTTCGATCCGTTGATAAGAGAGTTGCCGCCGTCGGTGGTCATGCTTGGCCGACCGCCGCCGTAACCATGTTCGTGGGCGCTGCGCGCCGCTAGCCGCAACGTTGGCAACACTACCGGTGACCGTTACCGGCGCTCGGCGCAGGCGAGTTCGGTCGTCCGCGTCACTGTCTTTTCTAACGTGTGTGTGCCAGCTCCGTCCTCACGTTTGCTATGCTCGCTCGCTCGTTCGCCATCTTTTCCCGTTTGGAAAGTAGGTGTCAAAAAAACGTGGTTTATTCTGTTCCGTTGTTGTTTGGCCGATTAGCCGTTACGTGTGATTTAACCATTTTATTGACTGTCGTCGTCCAGTCTGTGATCCACGATCAGGATTGTTAAGTGCGTTAAGTACAATTCAGTATTGTTAAGCGACCAGAAGCTCTTCGCGAATAATACGTCGCGCCCACGTGCACGCCGTTGTACGTCCGTCGCTCCACGACACGAAGGTGCAGTCGTTCGTGCCCGTGTCCTTCTAGCAGTTCAGCATAGCAGCAGCTCCGTCACTACATTCGTCAGCTCAAGACATCAGTCAGGGAGGCAGCTCAGTCGGTGATCCCCGTTCCCCCCCAGTATTTAATATTGTATAGCATATGTTCTTATGGCTTATGTTGGTAAATAATACAAGCGCCAATTAACTGAATCGTTATTGTTATTTTAATAATTTAAATTGCCCTACTCCACAACCGTCCTGAGGACCTCGTACCAGGCGATATCTGGGCTTAAGGATCGCCGGGTCAACAATAGTAATTTAAGAGAACAAATTAAAAATATTTTAGTAATTAAAATACAGAAGCGCATAACAACAGAATATTTTTTCTATTTTATGCTTTGACATAAATATTTTAATGTGATCTACATTTTTGATACAAATATAATAATAATAATAATAATATAATATAATAATATATATTATATAATATCAGTGTATTTTCAATTTAGACCAGATGGTAAACAGATGGCTTTCAACTAAGAATAGTGTTATCTGTAGTGCACACTTCATTGGAAATAGAAAATCACTGGATCCAAGAAGCCCATCGTACATACTGACAATTTTTCCAAAATCTTATAAGATATTGAATAATCCTTCACAACAAATTGCTAGATATAATCGTGCCATCATTCGGGAAAACTCCATTTCTATTGAAAGTCCGTCAAAAAATTCTGATTTTGAATTTTTAATAGAATCACCTAATCCAGGGGTCGACAACCTTTTTACCTACACGGGCCATAATTTGTTTCAGTTTTTAATGGAGGGCCGCATACAAAATTAAAATATTAAAATAAATATAAAATATAAAATAATTAAAAATTATAATTTTAACAAATAATACTAATATATTTACAGATAGCAACAAACATATTATGAGTTTAACATTGCAGTTGTCCTTATTAACTAATTGTTAATTAAATACATTAGTAGAGAAAATTTAAAAGTTTAAAAATAATTATTAATTAATTCTTGAATGCATTTTAGTATACAAATATTAAGTTACTAGTGTGATTTTTGAGGTTGAATTTTTCCGCCAATTCATTTATATCCGCTTTTATATTGGATGTTGATATCCTTAAAACAGCATTCAAGTGTTCATCGCTTAATCGTGAACAATATTTATTTTTTCGGAATTTAAGTATTGAGAATGTCTGCTCACAAATATATGTGCTACCAAAAGCAGTTATCATTTTTTTAGCAAAACTTTTAATGGCTTTAAAATCTATTTCAGAAAGACTTGAATAAAATATTTTTAGGTCATTACTTTCTTTAAAAGCATTTTTAAGAATATCGTTGTTTTGCAATTATATGACTTCAATCTGTAAATTAGATTCAACATCGTCAATGTCAACAGAAAAAGGGTTTTGAAACAATCTGATTTTATTCTCTTGTACGTAAAAATCAGAAAATCGTATTGAAAATTAATTTTGTAGGTTTTCAATTATATTTAAAAAATTAATTTTTGTAGTTTCCCAATTTAGAGTTGATTTGGTTGATTCTAATACAATTTTACAACATACGAAATGATCCAAGTGCTGCTCATTAATATGTTTGTGTAATAATTTTAATTTCATGTCGCGTGAAGGCAATAAATTATGATAATGTCAAAATAAAAAGAAAAAAACAGGGGTAATTGTAATATAGATTAGATGAGGGGTTGACCACTAATTGGTTTTAGTACACAGGTCATAGGTGCAGTGAATTTTCGTTGATTTTATATTCTAACTTCAAACAAGAAGGTACTTCCGCGCCGACAAACTATCAAAGTAAGTAAAATATTCACATAACTTTATTTCAGTATATTATATAATTTTTAAATGTTAAGTGGATACGTATACATATTATTAACACACATGTATGTATTAATGGAATTAGAATTTCTTTAATCTCATATATTTTACGATTTTTGCTAAAGTTAACTTGTTATCGGTTTCTTATACGAAAGTTATTTTATAAACGAATTTACACAATAGTAATATTTTGTGAAATAATACAGTTTTAAAATAATCACATGGATAAAATTAAAAAATAACATATTTTCTTAAAACTCAATTATTTTACAAAACGTACTCACGTAATCAATTCATTATAAGTGTTGCACAAGAACGAGTTATCTTGTGGACGAATTTAAGTGTAATAAGTAATAATAAGTGTCTTGTTGGCCAATGCAGGGCCAAACAACAGAAAAAAAAAAAGGTTAGTATATTTGGCAAAACTTATTTTACCTATTTAGTTTTTTTTTTTGAATTTATAGACTATTGAAACTGTGTATTGTTGTTCTTGAATGCAGTACTTGTGGCAAGCATGCGTGCTGGTGGAGGCCACGCACAATAGTAATTATTGAATTATAAATAACAGTTTACATACTAGGTACATAATACTAAATTTTTAACTTCAGAAACCAGAAGAAGAAGATCTCAGGGTGCTGATTAACAGGCGCCACACACCAAAAGTAAGTTTTACTAACTATGTATAAATATATATAATAATTTTTATGTTATATTTGTATGACACATAGCACATAGATACATAACTTGGTTTAATATCTTCTATAATTATTCATAAAATTGATAAGTTTACTTTAGGTATAGGGAATATCATATTAAAATAATTTTTTGGGGAGCTTACATTTAATTAAATTATCATCAAATTTGCTATATTCTATAATATAGGTAATATAAACAACAAAGGATTATAATTTATAATAAAGGGAGAAACTCCATATAATATAAGCAAGTTACACCTATAATAAAGGAAGGAATTATATGTAACTAGTACCTACACATTTTATTAACTAAAATTTAAATAAGTAACTAATTTCAAAAACCATGCATAAGTTGTAAATTATTTTGCCCTTTAAATTCTAATTAAAACAATCAATATTAAATCATGTTTTAGGAAACAGATCTTATGTCAAGCATTGAAGATATGGAGATTGATTCAACCCCGGTAATGGAGCCGAAAATAAAATTAAAAATAAAAATAAAAAATAAAAAATAAATTAACTACAAAATTTCCAGAAAGAGTTAATCATTTTAGTTCTTGTACTCGTATTATATGTTGGTTAAAAAAAAAAACATTTGATCAACTAGGTATACAAAAATCATAGTACTTACCTATTATACGTATCTGGTCTTGTGGTACATAGACTCGTACTCGTTCCTCTTACTTCTTTTACTGTTTGTAGGACCTGAAAATGTAAGTAAATTATTTTTAACTCCTAAATAATACTGATGATAGTGTCAAAAAAGACATGGACACATGTGTCAAAAATTGTGACCCACAAATCACTATGTATACAAATAGAACACTTACTAGTCGGTACAATCATATTTGTGATAAATACCTAGACATTGTACAGTCACATTGAAAATCTAGACACAGCAGATTCCCAAACCCCATGTTTGCATTGTCAATTCACTGGTATTCAAATCTGTTTTGTTCAAAGACACGGCTACGACCTAAATGTTATTCTTTTAAATTAAGTTTTTTTAAGCCAATCCAAAAAAAAAATAATAAATAAATTTAAGTATAACACATTACATACCTTTAAGAAACGAGAATAATCTCGATTCATTGCTGTTTTGAATGATATAATGGCGTCGACAAATAATATTAGATTTGAACAAATCGTTAGGTTATTCGGGCTAACCATATATTTTAACAATACATATTTTACAAATTTAAGACCTGCCACGACGTTTAATTGTTGGTTAAAAACATATCTTGCAAAGAATTAAGAAATAAGAAATAAAAAAATTAAGTAGTCTCCAACGTTTCCGTAACTGGTAAACAGTAAAAACTAAACACTAAACAAACGTGCGTGGGATATACCATATACTCAGGTTGGTGCGCAGACTCGTTTCCATGTTTTTCAACGGGTCGTACTTCACATCACAGGTAATACAAAATCCAATCCAAGGTTTATAGATACTAAAGGTTGCCTCATTTAAGAAATATTGAAAAAATAGGAGTGGGGGTATTTTGCGCCGTGACGTAATCGTCGTACATACTACATACTACATACTACTGTCATTAGCAAATATTTATTATGATAAGCATTTTTCAATTATTATTTTTATTATTATTAAGTATAACAAATTTAAATATACTTTACTTTGACTGAATTTTTTATAATTTATGGCTTAAAAATTATGTCAAACATCCTATAATAAAATAATTTGTATTATTAGTAGCATTTTATAATATTATAGTCTGTAAAAAATATCAATTAATATTCTCTTGTAATTTTATGCATTGTTATTATAAATTATTGAAATGTACCATACCATGACTGATTTTTTCTCATTTAATAAAATAAAAAATAAAATACTATTTTTAAGATAATGTTTTTATTATTTTATATATTACAAATTAAACGTATTAGGTATTCCTTTAAAGTCACACAGGGTACTTTTTAAACACTATTTGACTTAGTAAATATGGCTGATGTAATTTATTCGGTTCATACCTACTTTGCCGAATCCCAATTCGCCGACAACTCAGTTTGCCGACAAATATACCAGTTTTAAAATATTTTTAAAATATTCCCTTTTCGCCGACAGTCTAGTTTGCCGACGTCTCGGTTCGGCGACGTGGGATGTCACGATTTATTCTTTATAATAATATATTACAAATATAATAACAAAATATCATTAAATATTATTAGGTATTGTAAAAAAAAAAGGCCATTATCAGGTATAAAAATAGAAAATGCGTATAATATTATATTATATAGGTGTTTTAAAATATATTCTAAATGGTACACTCAAAAAAAAAACTTTCCAGAGAGAAATAGTGTAAATTGTACGACGAAATACTTATAGAATATGGAGCCTCGGGCAGGCCGCCGCCGATTTTGTACGACAATGACGTCACTTGGTCGGGAATGGTGCAGGGGGTTTGAGTTTGTTTACATGACTATGAGGCAACCTGTAGTATCTATAAACCTTGAATCCAATCAACTGATTGAGTGTCTGATAACCGCCATATCATATCATATCGCCGCTCTTATCATTTTCAGACAAGTGCTTATCACTCCCGTATTACAACAGAACAATAGTATTACCATACTTTCGCTACTGCTTGATCAGTAACTTTAAATTGTCATTTTTTTATTCAGCGCAAAACTACGCTGCGCCTGCTTGTGATGGATGTCGTTTCTGAATGAATTCATTAAAAACTAGCGAACTAATCAGCGGTTACATCGGGTTAGAAACAATATGCTTGTTAGCAGCTGCTGATACATCATAGATAATTGTTGATAACACTATATTTTAAGAGTTTGTAATAAAATCATAGATAATAAAGATATGGATAGACTACGCCTATAATAAATCTATTTGAGGCCGCGTTCCCGGAGGAGAGGCAATTGAGGCCCTTTTATCAATGCTTTTATATTGATAGTCGATACTTGATATAGGTATACTTATTCGGCCTCAATTGTTCCCCTTAATTACTGCTGAAAAGAACGTTATGTCCTATCCATATCTTTATTATCTATGAATAAAATATAAATAGTGATACTAATATCCTATGATATCGAAATACTTGTGTTTTAGTTTTCATCACAATCATAATATTCATCATACTTTCATATCACATCTTTCACGCCTACATCAGAGCTGAATTATTGAAGGCACGGTCATACTTCTGTTCATAAATAATATCTTTTATAATATATTATTTTACCAGTTCTCAGATATGATTACGATGTAGATAAGATAACTTCTATTATTATTAGAATTAGAATATTAACATATAGTTAATAATTAATAGTATACTTTAGAAGTTTCAAGAACCCACGAATAATATTATACAACTACAACAAAATACTAAAATCGATTTTCAATATGTCATTTCGTCCAAATTTGAATTTAAAATGTCTGTAAAAAATAAATGTGTTTATATGTTTTTAGATTTTTTGGTTACAGTATGAATTATTTAAGAGAATCTTTGTTTTAAATTTTCAACTCTTAATTATAAAAATTGAACATTTTATAATTTTTTAATTCCAATGATTGATAATTTTCGAGATTTTGACAAATTTTGTCAAAATTCGAACTTTAAATGCTTATAAAAAAAAATCGTGCCTATGTATTTTTAAAAATTTTCAACTGATATTGTAACAATATGTTATAAAGCTTGTATTAAATTTTCAGACTTTTTGGCCCACCAAATAAAATTTTATTGACAATTATAAAAAAAAAAACTAAAAAAATTGAAAACTGAAAATGTCTTTAAACAGCTCAAAACAAATCAAAATATTTTCAAATAGTATAGTATATAGAAAATAAGAATATAAACATTCAGTGAAATTTTCATGCATCTACAATTATTCGTTTTTGAATTATAACCAAATAAGAAAAACGCTACATGAGAAATCGAGAGAATATCCAATGTTGTAAAATTATGAACTTAAAACGTTCATACAAATTTATTTTTACTTGCTTTTAGATATTTTGTTTTTGATAAAAGTAGATAAACTTATGTTAAATCTCGTGTTACATTTTAAAATCTTAGATTTAAAAAGAAAAATTTTTATGAATTTCTAACTCTAAATAATTTGCAAATTTTCGTCATTTTTACGTATTTTGTCAAAATTTCAACTTTAAATGCTTAAAAAAAAAAATTGTGACTACAGATTTTTAATATTTTTCATCTACCTTTGAAATAATATATTAGGAGTATTATATTAAATTTTCAAGAATTTTTAACGAATAAATAAAATGTTATTGATTTTTTAAAAAAAAAAAACCAAAAAGATTGGAAATTTAAAATGTCTGTAAACAGCTCAAAATAAGTCAAAATATTTTGAAAACGGTATGGTATATAGAAACTGCTTATATAAACATTCAGTAAAAATTTCATGTATTTACCGTCATTTTTTTTAGACTTACACCAAAAACCAAAATCGATTTTATCGAAAATCAATGTTGCGTAAAAATACCCGTTTCTTCCTTAATTTTCCATTTGTTTTTCACGGTACTTTTGAAAACTACTGGAAAATGTTTACTTTTGACCCCCCAAAGTACCAACTAGTTTCACTTTCCTATCAGAAAAGGTACTATTGAAGAAAATCTAAGCACTTTTACTGTCCCAAAACGTGATGACAGACACAAAAAAAAAAAAAAATAAAAAAATAAATAAAAAAATAAAAAAAAAAACGCACATCATTGTAAAACCAATACATTCATTGCTCCGCTCAGAATCTAAAATGAAAGATTGGTTATAAATAAAAATAAATTTAAATCAAGAATGAGATTGGTTGAAAAATTTGCAGATTCTATCAACACTGAAAAGCTTATGAGCAAATTAAACAAAACAACATTAGAATTTTTTAATTCTCAGATCAAATGTCAAAAAAAAAAAACCTAAAGGCCGCAGGTATTCATTGAATGACAAAATTTTATCCTTGTCTTTGTATAAAAATTCTCCAAAGGGTTACCGTTTTCTATCTACAATTTTTGCTTTACCATTCAAAAAAACTTTAACTAATCTACTTTATCAAGTACCATTCAAAGCTGGGATCAATGAACATATTATTAACAACCTATCACATCAGGCTTCTAAACTAAAACCAAATGACAGATTGTGTTCACTCGTCTTCGATGAAATGGCTTTAGAACCGTCGTTAACATACAGTAAGAAAGATGATTTCATTTTTTGGGTTTGAAAATTTTGGTAAAGATCAACAGACTTGTAGATTTAGTGACCACGTATTGGTGTTTTTACTACGTGGAATCAATAGAAAGTGGAAACAAGCAGTAGCTTATTATTTTTGTCAGAGTACCACAAAAACTCCTCAATTAGTTAAGTGTATTAAAGAAGTTATTACTGCTATCCAATCAACTGGTTTACAACTATTAACGACTGTATATCGTATCTGGTCTATTCTCGAAAAGAACGACCAAACGTATACGTTACTACTCGTACACGAGCAGTTCGTTATCTTTGCTCGTCTACGTTCATTATCTTGTATTCTTGAACATCATACGAGTAACGTAAACGACCGATTCGTATACGAATAACTCGAACGTACGAATTATTAAAAATGTAGTTGGTAACTCTGTAAAATGTCTTTCTTATCACAGTTTTGGCGGGTTTTTAAAAAATTGTATGTTATCACAGCTGCTGGTCGGCCTAGCAATGACTAATCATCATGGATAAATAATTATTTAATTAGCTTTGGTAATAACTAAAATAATATTGATTAATGTGCGTAGGTACTAAGTTTTGTTTTGTTATCTAATTATCATATGATATTTCAGTCTTTATCATAGGCGTGCGCACAGGGGGTGCCGGGGGTGCCCAGGCACCCCCGGACCCTTCACCAAAAACGACAAGGGCCCTAATTATTAATTAAGTGTACATTTTAAATCTTGAAAAATCCAATTATTATAAAACAGTATTGGTTTTATTTCTTCGAAAAGATAAGAAGTTCTATACTTTTATCGAAAATAATCGTGTGTTTTATAATAATAATATATATATATATATATAATAATATTATTATTATTGTTAGTTAAGTGATCTACTGATAACGGGGTACATAGATAATATGTGGCGTGGTAAACAAGCCGACCCCGCCAATGTGTCACTGTGATATTAAACGTTTTCCGAATACGAGTAAAAATGGATCTAGCATCATGTTGGTTTACAGGCTGTTATGATATTTTAACATCAATATACGATAGTCTATTTTTAATATCCAATGACAAAATAACATACAACGGTTTGCGTTTATGCTTGTGGGCAGTCGGCACTGTCGGCAGTATTCATTGTTCACAGTATATTCTCAATAATCAATTCTTACTATACATTTTCAGTGCCGATATTTTAACGTTTGGTTGTATTGTTGAGTCTTGAGTAATGAGTGTTGTATTTGTAATGTTTGTGTTACCTAAATTAGGCGCTTAGTTTTAACTTTAATGAAGCTTTACTTATAAATTATAATTTAAAATGAGTTCTAAAACAATAAAAAACGGATACCAAAAGCGCAAAGCCAACGAAAAATTAAAGTTAATGAAAGTTGCCAATGATTCAAAACAAAAAAAACTTAGTTTTTTCATCAAAAAAGAGCCAGATGAGTCGTTCATTGAAAATGTCATTGAAGATATCATCAATACTGTACTACTTGAACTTGAGGATAATGATATGTTCATATATTCATCTGAAAAGTCTGCAGGTACCTATATTTTTCATATTTTATTTTATAGTTTAAATTCTTAATATTATTTGTTTTTAGCCTGTTCTATAAAACATGGACATATGATCGATACTGACGATACTGTACATGAAGAGTTAGTAATATCCAATAAAGATCATAATGAAATGTTTAGAGGCTCACCTGAAAAGTCTACAGGTATTAGTGTATTACTGTATTAGTAATAGATTTTTTTATTTGTTTTAATATAAATATTTTATTACAGTTATAAATACATGTGATATAAATGATCCTGTTTTTCCTCTTCCAAGCCATCGCTTGGAATTCAGGAACAGAATTAAACAAGGTCCGTTTCAACCATTACTGAACAAATTTCCTCAGACAATAAATAAAAATAAACAACGATCATTCAACAAAAATTGGTATAATAGTTATAAGTGGTTAGAGTATAGTCCTAGGTTAGATGCTGCCTTTTGCTTTTATTGTAGATGTTTTAATGGAAATGATTATAATGGTAGTCATGTAGATTCTTGTTTTGCTGTAAGTGGTTTTAAGTCTTGGTACCGTGGTCATGAGCGTTTTAAAAAACATCAGCTATCAAAAGTTCATCAAAATGCTACCACTTCATTCCAAAATTTTATTAATTCAAAATCAATTGATTGTAAATTAAATTCTGCACAAACAGTAGTGTTAAAGAAAAATGAAGAAGAGCGTGTTAAAAATAGAAATATCATGAGACGACTTATTGATATTGTGCTTCTTCTTGGTAAAGCTGGTAAACCGTTTCGAGGACATGACGAGAGTTTTTCAAGTAACCAGAAAGGCTTATTTAGAGAAATAGTAGATTTGTTAGCTAGGTATGATGATGTTTTAAAAACACATTTATTAAGTGGCCCAAAAAATGCACAGTATTTGAGTAATCGCATTCAAAATGACCTAATTTCATCATTTCACAGTGTTATGATAAAACAAATTAAATCTAATTTTGATAACTCTTTTATATCATTGATGGCAGACGAAACAAGCGATGTTGGCCACTCTGAGCAATTGTCTGTTGTTGTGCGCTATTTTAATGAGGAGTTAAATAGACCGGTTGAAACATTTGTTGCTCTAAAAAAAA
>JANEHU010004413.1:0-11998 GCA_027563435.1 Nasonovia ribisnigri
TCACCTAAGATTCCTACTCAGAGGACTCATAACAGGCATAATAACAATTAAAAAAACTATAAGAGTATTGCACAATTTAGTGGTTTGTCACAAAGACACAGAAGGAAATGGTAAAGAAACTGATCTTAATAGTATTTCTACATATGGACCTTACGTCACTCCTACACATAAGGGAGTCGGGATGAGACCGTGTGAAAGCAATAACTATTACTTCATGTTCGCATCAGTTAAGCAGAGGCTACATGGGGTAAAAGGGACAACGCACAGAATTATGGAAAAGGAATAAAAAGTAAGTCGGCGGGTCAAATAACATTTTAGTGATATAGCTATAACAAACTACACAGTGAGCGAAACCCTGCGTCGACCATAAAATTGGCCAGTTACAGGCACATCTGGGACCCATGGGCACATACTGACACTGACACTGAGAGTAGCTAAGACTGGCTAATTTTGGGGATCGACTAGTGTGGTCGTGGGAAACGGGGGCATGAGTCGGTAGGGTCAACTAGAGTAGAGGGTGAGCTGACTAAATTGAGATCCCCAAACGGCCCCCTATTCAGACGTGATTTCACCTAGTTAGTACGAGCACCTTCACGCCTCAATATTTTTTCGAAAATTGACAATTGGACTAAAAATATTTCGACCGACGATATTTTTTGGACTTGTTCGACTTATCGCATATTTTCCAACTGCCAGCGACGCTCGTCGATCTGAATGTCCTACGCCATATTCACTTGTGCTCTGCATTAATAACGTTGATCATAGTATGATAGTATTACTATACAACGCTGGGCCTGGAACACGATTTACGTTGACAAATCTGAGAAATCGAGTGAATATTCAACCTTGTGAAAATTTGAACTTTAGACGTTCGTATAAATTTTATTTGATTTTAATATAGAAATTTTTTTTTTGAAAAAGGTAGGAAAACTTTTGAGGAACCTTGTATTAGATTTTCAATTCTTAGATTTAAAAAGAAAAAATTTTATGAATTTATAACTCAAAATAAATTGATTTCATTTTCGTGGATACCTACCGTATTTTGTCAAAATTTGGAACTTTAAATGCTTATAAAAAAAATTGTGACAGTGGATTTTTAATATTGTTCAACTTTTATTATAGTTTATACCCATAGCATAAAAAATGCTAATATGAACATTCAGTTAACATTTTATGTATCTACGGACTACGGTTATTTGTTTTCATACACCAGCCATCAAATACCCATCATCGAGCGATGCATCGCGTTATCCCAAAACTATAGTTGATTGTGAAAAAATAAGAATTTTATTTCTCTAATGACTACTAAAGGCATTTTGTCCCATATGTTAATTTTACATTTAAAAGATATTAAATTCTATTATTGTAATATATTTAAGTTACGCTCAAGTTAGGACTTAGGAGCTCGCCGCGGTTTGAGGGGAAGTAATGCTAACGCGGTCCCCCCTTCGGTCCTCGGTACCATGAAAAAAAAAAAAAAAGGAGCTCGCGGCGGCTATATAAAATGTGTATAATGAATATGATGACGTACAATCGTCACCTTACTATCATGTTGGGAACTCGTGAGGGCTATACGTATAAAATCCCATGAATTCCATATATTTAATTTCTTTGATATTATCTAAAATTGTTTTTATTATTATATTTAATAAAAAATTAGTTCCATCTGAATTTGGTATTCAAAACACATGTTGCCATTTAAAAAAAATGTAAAATGTATTGCGCATGCGCACACAGAAAAATGTAAAAATCATCAAGAAATGTGTATAGTTATGTATATTGTATTCCCTATTTCCCTTTCCCTATCTCCTCCCAAAAACCGCGGATCAATCCGATGTCACTGGACAGAATTATTTAGTGTTACCTAATACCTTTAAAAGGATACACATAGTGTACTTACTATTGTTGAACCAGTAGGTACTCAGTTGGACTACAATAGTAAAAATCTGTATAAAAAATAAGTTTTCAAAGTGAAAAAAATAATATTATTATTGCCAAAATGAAATTTTTATCTGAATTTATAACCATTTTTATATTGTCAATTTTGAATATTAAACAATGTTCAAGTTATCGAATATTGGGTATATTTCCATTGAATGCTAAAAGCCACGTGTTAGTGATGCAAAAACTAATGATTGGTTTATCGAATAGAGGTCATCGAGTCGATGTCGTTAGTCAATATCCTTTGAAAAAAAAATATGAAAATTACACAGATATTGTTTTAGAAAAAATGCCAGAATACGGAAGTCACATTAATTATAGCACTATTGAAAAATATAAAAACTTCAATTCACTACTCCATACTTTTACTACAATACGTGGTAATGCACTTTGTGAAATACGATTGGCTGATACGAAATTGCAACAAATCATTCAAAAACGCCCAAAATATGATTTAGTGATAGTTGAAGTGAGCATAACATTTTTATTAGATAATATATACCATACTTTTTAGTTTTTATTAATAAAAAACATAATTATATGCAAAAACATCAATTTAATTTGTACCAAATTATACGATTTGCCTAATAAATAACCCTGTGAAAAAATAACCACATATTATGACATTTTTACCAAAATAAAAAATTAATTGTCGCAGACCGTGCAAAACTTGCCATGCAAAATATAGGAGTCAAATACAAAATGCTCAAAATCAAAAACCTTTCAAAAAATATTAAAAACCTTATGTGACCGGTTAAATACTAATCAAATTGAAAAGGAAACATTTCTAAAAATTTTTTTTTACATATCAGTTTTGACATTGTATTACTAATTTATTATTATAGGTAGCAAGGTACATCGTACAAATTATTTTTATTATATTGTTATTTTTTTGAGGTACAATGTTTGATGACGGAAGTAATACATGCACATGTGCGTAGTGCGTTGCCAAAATTATCAGAAACTTGCCACATGTTGCTCTGTAAACGATAATTAATCTGAAAATGTATTCAATTTAGATAATTAAGTTGTGTTACAAGAAAATTGAGAAATGAAATGTTTTTTATTCAAATTATTTATGATTGCATTTTATCAATTATTAAAAAACAAAATGTCAGCCACGATAAAAATTATGTTTTTTTTATTATTCAAGGTATTTAATGCCAATTGTTTTATGGCATTTGGATATCATTTGAATGCTCCGGTTGTTGGAGTAGCATCAAATCCTGGCTATCCATGGGTTCATGCAATGGTTGCAAATCCTCAAAATTCAGCAATTTCATCAAATCTTTTTAGCAGTTCAATTAATCCAACAACATTTTTGAGTCGACTTTACAATACTATTCATACATTTTATGTCAACAACTACTTTAATTACTATACATCAGCTCAAACAGATATTATTAAAAAATACTTTGGACCAGATGCACCTACTGTAAGAGAATTAGAAAATAATATATCACTTGTTATAGTTAATTCACATTTAGCTTCAGATGGTATTAAACCGTCAACCCCAGCATTTATAAAAGTTGGTGGAATTCAAATTATACAAAATGATGACGCAAATGAAAATCTTGGTGTAAGTATAAATTCATTTTTTTACATAAATATTGCAACTTGATACTCAACGTTATATATTTTATTTTATAATATACCAGGAGTTTCAACAATGGTTAGACGAAAGTAAAAATGGATTTATTTATTTTGCATTTGGATCAATGACCCAACTTGAAACATTTCCAACTGATGTGATTCAAGCGTTATTTAAATCATTTGAAAAAATAAATCCAATACGAGTACTTATGAAATCATCAGAACCAAAAAAACTTCCATCTAGTTTGCCAAATAATACTCGTACGTTTTCATGGATTTCACAGCTTGCAGTATTAAGTCAGTATTATTTCATTGATAATAACAAGCAATTCAATTATATTTATGCAACTTTTGTTTTTTTAAGAACATAAAAATATAAAAGCAGCTATAACTCACGGAGGAGCCAAGGGAATTCAAGAGACAATAATGTGTGGGGTCCCATTAATTGGAGTTCCACTCTTTGCTGATCAATTTTTTAATGTTGATTTTCCTGTCAAAAGTAAAATGGCTATCAAAATTGATCTTTCTGATCTTAATGAAAAAACTATGGATAATGCTTTGTACGAAATTCTCAATAATCCTATTTATAGGTGAGTAAATAATATTATAATGAATTTATTTATTTTATTTTCTTCTAATTAATATAATTATTAATGTAAAATTGTTATGAATTTTTAGGAAGTCTGCAAAAGAAATGTCAAAAAAATTCAATGATCGTCCCATGAGTGCTTTGGATACTGCTTGTTATTGGATTGAATATATCATGAGAAATGGTGGTGATATACTGCGATCACCAGCTGTAGATTTGTACTGGTGGGAAGTAGCACTTATTGATGTTTATGGATTAATTTTGATTCCATTTTTATTTTTTATTTTACTTTTCATATATGTAATAAAAGAATATATTTTAATTTTTTGATAAACATACAGATAATGTAGTCATTTGAATAGGAGGAAAAGATACAGAGAGAGTTAAATACATGATAGATAGATAAAATTTCATAAAAAATCTATTTTTTTGGTTAGAAATTGTTATATTAAAATCTCATCAAAATTCACTTTTGAGTTTGATTTTGTAGCTAATAATACTATTAATTGTCTTACTTATATCGTTCAAAAGTATCAAGGGTAAACCATATTTTATAGTAACTTTATTAAGAAATGTCTTACAAGCTTTAAATTTTAATCACAAAATGTCCTCATTGAGCTTTTCATTTATTCACATTAGAATTGACTCTCTTGATTTTTTTGATTTTTTTTTTCAAGTTTTCTATGTACATATTTAACAATGTTCAAACAATTAAAATTAAAATATTTTAGATACTTCAGTAATTGAAAAATTCACAAAAATGTAGTTGAAGGAATATTTATGAAAAATAATAGCATGTGCCCAATTAGAGCACATGTCAAAATAGATATAAAATGGTTTTTGAATAAATACGCTTTTTTTAGCTGTTTAAAATAAAATAGATAGGTAGTAAATAAAAAAAAATGTTTGGAGCAAAGTTACATGAAATTCTATGAATTTTGGTTTATTTATCAAAATACAGATAAATATTCAAAAATAACAATAAAAGTGTAATTAACTTTAGACATTTTTGAAGTTTAGAAGCTATGTTAGTAAATAAAACACTTACCTGTTTTTTAAATTTAAATCTACTATACTTTAAATATATTTTATATCTGTGCCATAGAGTAATATAATCTATGATACTAACTTAACGTTCTACCTAACCTCTATCTTAGTTGAAGCACTATAAATGTGGGTATAATCGTCCCCCATTTTGTGACAAATAATACATACAGATGAAAATTTCAGCTGAACGTCATAAACAGAAATTGCTTATTTTTGCAAATTCGTTTTCATTTTAATTTTGAATTAAAACTAAATGGTGAATAATGGATATTTTGGACATATGGTTTAAACTCTGAAATAAATATTTTTAAATATCATGTGAATTTAACCAAAAATTCTAAAATAAATGGGCGGTTGTATATAGCTGTAAAATTAATAATTTTAGTAATATGTTTACACATAACGCTATTAACCTTCCTAGCGATGCATTTGAAACAGAAACTATTAACCATATACTATCACGTATTAGTAAAATTGATTTAAACAGTTTATACCATCTTGCTGGAAGTACAACCAATATGTTGTTAAGACTTAAGACATTGTTGTAAAGAATGTGAGATTAAGTTACAGCAAAATGCACCTAATGATGAACTGTTGGGGAGTATTAAGACATACACCACTTTATTGAATAAAGGTGGATTGAAACATCCATGCATGGAACTATTTCTGATTATTTGTAATTGTGAACTTCTCTATAAAAAGTATAAGACATGTATGATACATAACTCTTGTCATAACTTAATTAATAAAATTGTAAATTATTATTTCTTACAAGTTGTAAATTCTGTTATATTAATGAAAGAATTATCAAACACTTTTTTACGGTAAAATTATATGCTACAGTAAAGTCAAAAAAAAAAGAAAGAAAATGTATGGCACAGCAACTGCTAAAAAAAAAAAAAAACCTGTGATATTTATTATTTAGCTAAAAATGTTATTTATCTTTTAATATTGTACAAGTTAATTTAAGCTGCATAATTTAATTTAATAAAACTATTAATTAATATATTTGCTTATTATTTATATAATATTTGTTAAGTTATTTGTATTTATTAAACCAGTTAATTTCTAATGGTTTATAGCAAGATACTGTTATTATTTTTTAATTAATATGTTATTATATTTATTATGAAATTTATGTTATAAATTAATAAATATAAGTATTAATAAACTAGTCTAAAATACAATTAAATTTAATATTGTAAATCGTAAGAATTTTTGTTACATTTATATAAAAATGTTTTTTTATATTTTAACTAAAAAGAAACAAATTTTGAATTTTAAAAGCTATTAAATCACAAAAGTAAAAAAAAATTTGAAAAATTTGTAATTATTATTTCATACAGACATACAGTTGAATCCGAATTAAGTCTAAATATATCAATCACTTTAGAAAAAAAAAATAAAAAATAAACTGACTGCAAACAATATTATTACATAAAAATACATCCAATAAAAATTTAGTACTTAAATACATCTTTTGTATTTAACTATATCTATTTTTTTTGATCAAATACTTTACACAACTGTCCTTGTTTTTCAATTGTACATAATCTCATCCAAAGCTTCATGGACCATTTATAATTTTGTTTCCAATAATTTCTTTTCTTTTTGTAATGATAACAATTGAAAACATTGTTACATAGGTGCACTGTTGGATACATTTTATTTTTCAATTTATAGGTAGTTAAAACAAATTTGGAATCAATATCGATAGAACGGCATGTTGTAAAAACAGAAATGGGAACAAAATGTTTTATCGATAGAACCTTTTGATGATCCCAAACTAGGAATTTTAAAATTATTTAATATTTTGTATTTTTGTGTACCTAAAAGAAATTTTTTGCAATACTTAGAATAATATTGATAGAATAAGATATTGAGGATTTTTAACACCAACAATTTCAAAACCACTTGGTCGGAAGAATATTTTCTTCAGTTTTTAAACCTTAAAACGCTATACTGAAGAATTATTATTCTGATATTGTCACATAGAACTCTTTTATTCCAAGACAACGAGCAGTGTTATCTGTTATTTCTCTATAGTTTATTATTTATTTATTTATTAGTACGGACAAATGTCCAGTTCACAATATATTTGAATAAATAACAATTATATAATATAATAATTTAAAATAATACGATATAACTTAAATCTAGCACGAGCTAAGTAAAAAAAAAAAATAACTGCACGACGGTGTGTATGGTATATCGAAGCAGGAGTTGTCCATTTAAACTATGTAAATTACAGGTAATACAGGTAAATGTGTTATACGACATAACTAGTTTTGTAATGCATCAATTCACTTTTAATTCGCAGTTAACGAGTTGTGTCCCGACCATAGACCTTATACTGACTAAATTTCTGGTATACGAGCTGTGTCCCAATGATAAAAGTGGGGTACACGAGTTGTGTCCCGGCAGTTTAATGTTAGTGTGCTGATAAATTCAAATCGATTTTTTACACAAGAATAAAATTATGTTGTTTCGTCAGTTGAAATAAAAACGTTTTTATAAATCCAAATTGAGAAATACAAGATATTTACAGAATGAAATTCGATTCTGCCCATTATTATTATCACAGAATAGATAAATAATTATTATCGTGTGGGAGATAAGGTGTGACTGTGCATGATGGCTATATTCTACAACGATTGTCGTTGTACATTTGTACTATTTACGGTGGAAATTTTTATTTATAAATGGTTTCTATTGGTAATAATTAGTAGAAATTAGTATTTACTATTTGGTTGCCATTGGTTAACCTGGAAGATTACCAATTGGCCGTTCGTCGTGCGATTAATTGCTTACATATATATACTATAGTTCTTGTTCTGTTAAATTAATAAATTGATATCGTGAGCGACCTGGACCCTTTTTGTGTATACTTTAGTATACTAATCCACGTTAGTAACTCGTAAGACTAACCGAAAAACACACCAGGTTTCAACATTCAACACAACGTTATGTTTGGAGAATATTACAGGTAGGTATTGTTCGTTTTAAATAAAATGCAAAAAAATGGCTGGAAACTGCAAACGCGGGTAATTTTGGTTACATTTCGTATATTCTGAAGTCCGCAGGTCGACGTGTAAAAAGTTTTTGTAGTCTCCTTTATTCAGGAAAACGTAATTTTTGGGAGGGCTGTAGTGATCCCTCACTAACGCTTATATTTGAATCCAACGACGTTGACGTGTTGCATAGGAGAAGGTTTGACAGAGTAACAAGTTACGCCGTAGTAGTTATAATAAGTTTATTAAAGTTATTAAGTATAATGTTTAAAAGTTTACATATATAAATTTGAGGACAGTGCGTCTAAGCGACTGCCCGAGAAATTAGTTACTAACAAATAAAAATAATACTTGTTTAGAAATTACTGGGAATAGACTTAGAGTGGCGGCGATGTTGAGGACCAGGCTCAACGACCAAACTAAGTCTTACAAGTATGGGATGGTAGACTAATTCTAAATGTGCTAAGAACAGAGTTCTGTATTTATACAGAATCTCCCTTCGCTTATAGGTACACGATAAAGACTAGGAGGTGGATAAAAGACGCCGACTAGGTGTTGTTTGTGTCATCCCGTTCTTGGTCATATTCGTAGTTGTAAATTAATTCTACGAATTGCTGGACCGGGTTTTAATAGACTTGTTGTTCGGTGATTTCTTAGAATTCGTGAAACGTATTTTATTATGCACTTAGTATGCATAGCTTTTAATATTTATTTTATTATGCACTTAGTATAGATTTTAATATCATATCTACAGAATACTCGTGGTGTTCTGTTGTAACATAGTAAAATGCTCCAGCGGTTTACTACATTCCTCCCCTCGAAGATGGAAGTCCTAGACTTCCCTAATTAAAATACGTTTTAATTTTTGGATAGCTTGTTGGGCTGTTCCTAGGCGTAAGTGGATACTCAATTATGTCAGTATCTCTGGGTGTTGAAGCTGTTGTTAAATTATCCATTTCTTCCTCTATATCTTCCGTGTTCGTTTTTTTGTAAATTGGTATTGTTTTCACTAAATGTATTATTATTATCATTATTATCATTATAATAATACTTGTGATTACATATATTGTATAGTTAAAAATATTTTGTACGTCTTCAATTTTGTTCAACTTGGAAATAAATTTATTTTGTTTGTCCAACTGTTTTTTCGAGTTGGAGACCGAGTGTAAGTCATCCATGTTATTTGTTTTTACGTGATAGTCCTCCATTAAATTGTTGTTATCAGTGTATGGCATATCTTTGACTCGCTCTATTATTGATTTTGGAAAAAAGTCGTTATAATCGGCTTTGTAATCGACTTTGCCTGGTATAAGTACATCCCGTGCAGCGTACCCTTTGCAAGTTTCATTTAGTCGTATTATTCCTACTCCTTTTAATGTGTGGCTGGTTGATTCTTTATCTTCATCGCACGTAACGAATATTACGTCGTAGTTAGTAACGTAAATCCATTCGTTTTTGAAACGTTTTTTATGGAATATGGAAGTACCAATTTGAACGTGTCTGATTTCGCAGCTCGATGGAACTTTTACTGGATCCTGTAGTAGTTGTACTTCACATGCTGGTCTACTCGAACGTGGATGTAAAGGATTACCTTCAGGACACAAAAGGAAATCTCTACCGTGTTTACAGTGAGTATAGTAAAATTCGTCGTAAATGGCGTAATGCTCTTTAGTTTTACTTATGGCTAAATACTTATTACTAGGTTTTACATACACACAATCTGTTCCAGTGCATACTGGCACAGGTATTAAGTTATATAAAATAAAATTATTTTGATAAATTAAAGGTAATGAAATTATAAACACTAAGTTGTCATTTGAATAATATATAGCTATGTCTGAGAGCCTTACTAATTCATAAATGTTTTGTATGTCGAAATCAGTTGGTAAATCAGTGCCCCCAGGTAATGATACTTTAATGTCTTTGACATGTTCTAATAACTCTTTGGGAGTTATTAAGCTTGGGTGTATAATTCCCATTTTAGCTTGTTGTATTATTTCTAATAGTGTGTTTGTTTCTACCATGTGTTTTGTAATTAATAAGCTAACGTGTATAAAATGTTTTGTCAGATAATTTTTTATTTGTTGTTCTTTGGTAATGTTTGTTAATTCGTTTACAGTTAATGTAAATGGTAACATAGTTACATTATTATGTGACACTAAATTATGTTGTAGTTGTACTACTTTAATTTGTTCTTTTATTAGTTTAGATTGTGATGTGTTTTGGGCTACGGCTATATTAAAATTAAATTTTTGTATGCATTCTAAATTACATATTCCGTATATTAATTTAGCTGCTTTTGTCACGAGTTTAGTTAAAGCACTACGTCTAGTAATTATGTGTCACATAATAATGTAACTATGTTACCATTTACATTAACTGTAAACGAATTCTTCATTATATTTAGTAAGACTAATGTATGCAGTAAGATCCCATTGAGATGTTATAAGTTTCAAAGGTCCCCTGTTTTCGTAGTAAAGACCGGAATGTTGTGTTAATTGTTCGTCGGTGTATCGAAAAGTCCCCGATGCGAACGGTATGGTTATGAGTAAAAGTCTGAAAATTGTTTCAACTTATTAGTCTATTACGTCGAAAATCTTTAGTAGTATAGTAGGTTGTAAAATTAAAAAAAATAAAATAATCAAATATAAATAAAAATAAAATTTAAATAAAACGTAATTAAAATGTAAATAAAATGTAAATAAAATGTAACCCTTTTCCAAAATTAATATGAGATAAATATATAAAAAAAAATAATAATAATAAAATTACATGTAGTGATAACGAAATGTTTAATTGAATACAATATCATCAATCGACTCTCGATATTTTAACCGCAGTTTTCCGAATAGGCAACGGGTCCATAGGGCGTCTGTTTTGGGGTTATGTGCTTCCGGAGCACCGTGATCCCCCTTGCACAACATCGAATGAGCCTCGCTTAGTTTAAGCGCTGGCCCCTGTTTTTTGAATTTTCCCAGTGGTATGGCGCAAAATACCTTCTTGAGGGTCATGTCGGTGAGTTGTAATTCGAAATAACCATTATTGTCTACGTCCCATCCGCGTAAATTTAACATTAATACGTTGATATTTAATAGTTCTAATATTTTGCGGTCGGTTGAACCTTCCCACATTATTAGAGCGTCGTATTTGTTCAACATTGTTTGTATCGCGGGTGCGTTTAGGTTGGGACGGTTTGTGTGATCTGAATCGTGAATTTGCGCCAATATTGGAAATAGAGTTTTAGGTTTTTTCGCGAAAATTTTAACAAGGTGGCGTACCATTGCTTTCCATTCCTCTTCGGTTACTGGTGTTTTTGTATTAAGTTTTAACGCCCTACCCTCGAGTTTCGTTACGATTGGTTCGTAACGTCCTAGGATGGCGCCGGATATTAGTATTAAGTTGTTTTTTCCTAAGTTCGTAAACTCGAAATCCACAATTGCGAACTTGGGTGGTTCACTAGAAAATAAATAGGTATATATAGGAACATGATACATGCCCGAATGTAATTGAAAATACAAAAAATAGAATAAGTAAAATAAGACGGTTATTGTGGTTATAGAAAAAAAATGGTTCTTGAAATATTAATTAGAACCATAGTTATGTATACGTATATAATTGAGTATGTCAGTCGGTTCTTTCGTGTTTTCTAAAAATGTTCTCACGTAAGTACAAAGCGGCTGACGTAGAGGTCTTAGCGTTCTGGTTAAATCGTGCGAAAAATGATTAATCGCACGTGTTATGTCCAAGAGTTCCGTAGACGAATATGGTCGTAATAAGTTTTTGTTTGCCGTGTCAATGTGCGTTAACATACAGCGTG
>JANEHU010004414.1:0-20257 GCA_027563435.1 Nasonovia ribisnigri
AATCTGGACTCAGCTTCAGATATAGCATTTGGCGTTTCAACATATTTACTAACAAACGTGCTATGTCTAGTGAGTGATGCTTTTATTTGCCCTCTACGCCTAATTAGAGTTGATACTAAATCAGTGTTTGAAATTTCCAACAGGTTTTCTTCTTTACTGTGAGTCGACATTTTCCTTACTAATTCTTAATATATTTTAAGTAATAAATATAAATAAATAAATAATTCACAAATGTTATGAATATATCTCTTTTACTGATAAATTCAGTACCATCCGCCTTTTGAACAGGTACTACTTATCCCTTAATATTTTAATAAACTGATTTCTAAAAACATATACTCAAATCCGGCTCGTAGGACCAAATGTACGGGCGAGGGCCTTCAAATAATATGGTGGGTTCCCCGACACCTAATGCTCTAAACGGAGTGGACTGTATAATAAGGAACGCTGCTTACACACAACCTTACTTGTAAACGGAGGGTTTGCCTGCAGTGAACAAGAGGATGTGTAAGACAGTTAACAGACTTGGGGTAACTAAATAATAAAATAATAAGGTGTGATGACAAAATGTATAATAGTATATTAAAATCTTTATTGATTCACAGTGCGACCAAATAGAGGGCACTCATTCGTGCTATTCAATAATAAATAAGAGTTGATAGTTGAGCATATAATAATTATAATTTAACTCACTCTGAATATACTTATATAATAATACAATAAAATGATAAAAACTCACAGTATCGTGGAGTGCAGGAACTGGCCAGTTACTGCTTGCTTATAATAATTGAAAACAATACCATACATTTATAATAATAATAACACATTATACTAGTTACATAATAATTTACATTTTATAATACACTTAGTACAATTAACTAATTGTGAAAGATTCACTTCTTGTAGTGATTATAATATTATATTTTAAGTTTAATGGCTACACAACGCAACACTATTGTGCGTGTTGACCCTTCAATTCAATACTCAAAAGCACAAATATACAATAAAAATTTAGCTACTTCAGCACTTTTTTTGGTCTCTTACTATCTAACTAGTACCTACTAACATTACATTACATTACATTACATATTACCAAAAAATTACAAAAACAAAAACTGATTATGGGTGACATTTGATAGTGAGGCATACAATCAGGTGGTTGAGGAGCGTAGGTGCCGGGCCTACTACTAGAGCGCAGCACATAATTGTTCACGCGTGAACAGGCATTATTTAAGTTACCTATCTTCCTAGTTATAAGTACACATCCACTACACACTAGCATTCGATAATCTTGCTCGGCATACCCGTCCACCTTTATCGAATTGCTATTACCTATACGCACATAACAACACTAGTCGGTCGGTGTGCGTGCCATAAAGTATTTTTGGTGACCGGGCAACACGCTCTATCACTGTAGCGTTCCCGGCGTGAACAATGACAATCTATCACTATTATGTATGTACCAGGGAGTACTAATGTAGACAACCTATTAACTCTCTGTAGAAGTACATAATAAAATGTTAATTTATGTCTACATATCATATAGGTACAACATATAGTAAAACCTTTGTATACATACATAACTCTTAGACTCTTAGTTAATGAAAAATAAATAAATGAATGGTGATTTAATTTAAATTACTACCTACTTCAATACTATATGCAATATGCAATATATATAAAAGGCTTGAATGAAAAAACATAAAATAATTAATTGAATGTAATAATAATAATAATAATAATAATACCTAAACAACACAAATGATATTATACAAAAGTAAAAAAACATAAAAGGTGAATATATACAAGTGCTCTAAAAATAATTAATAAAATAAATGTCCATGTGCTACGTTGTAAATAGTGAGTAAAATAGTTAATGTAACCGGTGTAAAATGTAGACCACCAATCTAATTCTCTGTAGAAGTACATAATAACATCTACAATATATAGTACAACCTATGTATACATAATTATATAACTCTTAGATACCGTTGAATAAATACCGTTAATAATAAATAAAATTAATAAAATGATTTAATTTAATAGAAACAGCGCTTTTAATGTAAAGTATTGATGAATGTATTGGCAACTGCCATTAAAAACCTAAAAAACTTAATATAATAATATAATAAAATTGTACAGCTCTTAGACACTGTATTGATGTCAATTATCAATTGAATATCAATTAAATCAATATAAGTGTGTTTCACTTTGCAACTATGGTGTGTAGGTACATGTGCAACTTGTGTGTAGGTATTAAAATTTAAAAATTACCTGCACTTTTAAATTTAGAAATATGTGAATTATGAAATTAAATAATTATAATAACGTTTATATTGGTAAAAGTGTAGTGTAATGTAAAGACTCACTTGGCAATTTCATCTTGGTCCTGCACTTCCAATGTCACACGGTCGTGCCCTTTGTATATGTATTTGTAAATATACATGACACTTTTTATGGAAGTGCAGATTTCGACGTTGATGTGTGCGTCGTACTTGGCCAGAAGGTAAGGGTTGTACGGCACTACACACTCGTTACCGACCTCGTGACCTCGCACAAGGACCACTCGGCCGTTGTCCGGTCGGCGGTACTTTGGATAACCGCCGTCCGCAACGTACACAGTCTCTTCTGCGTACGGTTTTGGAAAATTTTTGGTACAACTGTTGTCCGCCATGCACGGACACTGTGGGTTGACTGTTCCACAAGGCCCGTGTATCATGTGGGACGTCACGCAGGCGTGTAAGCGCCTGTCGGTTGCCGGGTCCGGCAGGAAGGCGCAAACCACCTCGTCGACGTCCGCCGCCGTGCGAAACTTACTATCCTCGGCCAGGATTAGAAGTATGTGCGCATGGGGCAGACCACGTTTCTGAAACTCAATAGTATAAACGTAAGCGCTGACATTACCAAACACACGATTAACAGTTATGTCACCTAGTAGCTGCTTTAGTTTCCTGTTGAACACCCTGCCCACCAGGTCAGGCCTGTCGCTCGCTGTGCTGTGAACCGCCAGGTTGTCTGTGATCTCCGACCACCTGGGATTGCACGTAAAAGTTATGAACACGTCAGGTTGACCCTTGGAACGGACTATGGTGATGGCGTCTTGATAGCACATTTTGTTGAAGCGATCGCTGCCCACGAACGTTGATGGTAAAATGATCCTACGTCCGACCGCCATTGGATCAACGTGTAGCTGTTGGTTCACGTGATCCATGAGCCCTTGATAAGCCTCAGCGAGGAGATCCCTCTGATTCAAACGGATATAGTTGAGATTGTTCGACTCCATCCGAACGTACTGGTCGCAAACATACATCTGTAGCAAGAAACGACCTTGCTGTAATAAACTAAATAGTTCATGTCTCTCATCGTTATTTCCCTGATATCGAACGGCCAGGCGGTAGCACACAAACTCTCTGATGCTGTTCCGAGTGCGGACATTATTTTGTCGGTTGCCCTTTTGCAACATCCCGTTATGCCAACCGGCTTCGCCGTGTGGGAAAAACAGCGGATACAACATCGGATCCGCGTGACACGACCCTTGAGAAATGTAACGAATGGTATATATTATTTTAAGTGAAAAGCTAAATCAATACTTTGTAGAGAGTTAGGGTATGGAGTTCCTTGCGTTGTGTGAATTCAAGTACATAATTTTTAAGTAAAGCGAATTGAAATATTTAATCAAACTAAGAACCTAAAAATTATTTTTTTGAAAACTGTACTCTATACTTTAACTGTTAGTGAACAACACAACAGGGTATTAATCTAACCGGTGTTACCTATGGTTAGGCGTTAGTAAAATATAATCATATATAGTGAATCTAATGGATGCATAAGTCCCTGTATATAATATAATATATATATAAGAATGGTAAAGCTGTAGACATACAATGTGGGAGAAATGTTAATTCATGTCTACATATCATATACAACATAGAGTACAACCTACATAATAATATAATTATAATTACAAAACTCTTAGACACTCGGTGGTAATTATTAAAAATAAATGAATGTATGAATGGTGTATTAAATTATAGTAAATAAAAAAAAAACAAAATAACGTATTGAATCTAATAATAATAATACCCAAACAACACAAATGATATTATACAGAAGTAAAAAAAAAACATAAAAGGTACTGGTGAATGTATACACTGCTCTAAAAACCTTAAAAATTAATATAATAAATATTCATGTGCTAGGTGGTAGGAAAAAGTAAGTGAGTAAAATAACACTGTGGACACACTTGTAGAAGTATAACAATGGAATAGTAAAAATTTTAAATGTAAAACCTATAATGACACTTTATCAATATTATACTCTCTGTGGTAGTACATAATATAATCTACAATACATAGTACATAGTAAAACCTACATATAAAGTTAAAAACGAATTATTAAAAATAAAACTTAAATACTTTGTAGAGAGTTAGGGTATGGAGTTACCCTTGTGTTGTGTGGATATCAAGTACATAATTTTTAAGTAAAGCGAATTGAAATATTTAATCAAACTAAGAACATAAAAATTAATTTTTTGAAAACTGTACTCTATAATTTAACTGTTAATGAAGAACACAACAGGGTATTAATCTAACCGGTGTTACCTATGGTTAGGTGTTAGTAAAATATAATCATATAGTGAATCTAATGGATGCATAAGTCCCTGTATATAATATAATATATATAAGAATGGTAAAGCTGTAGACATACAATGTGGGAGAAATGTTAATTCATTTCTACATATCATATACAACATAGAGTACAACCCACATAATAATATAATTATATTGAGGTACCAACAAAAAATTGACAACACCATAATGTCGAAACAAATGAGGGCGACAATCGACTATGAAGAAATTAAGTGAGTAAAAAATATAAACACAAAATAAAACAAAATTGTACATTTCAATTCAATGTATTTGCAGGGATTCTAAATATGGCTTTAATACTAATTGTACTAACCACCCCCCAATCGACATGAAAATGTCAGACGCCTGGTACTCGAAACTCATCAATCCATCATCGGAATTATTTAAACTAATTATAATGCATGAGGTTGATGAGGAGAAGATCCATAGTCACATCAATAGAATTGTTCAATTTCCTTGTGGTTCTTCTGTGGATGATGTCGATTTGTAAGCCTTAATGTTTTTCTTCATACAGTACTTTATTTTATAATGTACATTCATATAAAAAACCTCATATTTCTGTATTATTAGGAATGCTGAAACAGGAATAATATTAATAAAAGACCATGGTGAATATGTTTATGAAACAATTCGATATGAATTTCAAAAATTATTATACAAAGTTGACAAAAAAATGTACAGTTTTGAATACCATGATCTGCAGTGAGTGTTATTATTATAACATGTTTGAATAAAATTATATTACATTTAATAAACTGTTCTTTGTTATACAGATTTGAGACCCAAGATGTTATGATGGTTGATGTGGGCAATCATGTAGTTAAATATTATATGGACCCCATAATGTGTGATAAATATTCATACATGGAGACAGTTGTCATTGGTTTGATACTTAAAAATCAATTCCTAAATGTAAAAATATAAATATATTATAAATACATATAACAAATATTTGTACATAATATATTATTTTTTCAGACCAAACAACTGTACGCCAATTTAAAACATTTCTCTACATACTACTCTTTAAACTATGATAATGATTTAAATTTAAAATCCCTAAAAAATACAATAAAAATTCTACAGAAAAAAAATATAATTAATTCAACACAAAAACACAATAAATCTGAGTTTCACCACCTCATAAACATATCAAACCCCGATATTATTAGATTAAAAAAAACCTTTTTAATACAAAATATGCTCAACATGAACGAAACTAAATTACAAAAAATAAAAAATAATATTATAAATAAAAGTCCACTTAACTTTGAAAAAATGAAAAAAATAAATAAATTACATACATTATATTCTTAACCAATTGACATTACAAAATTTTCAAACCCCGGCTTCCGATCTGCCAAATTGCTATAACAATAATATTATCTCTTACAAAAACCAAATAAATTCATTAACTAAATATTTAAAAAACAGCAGCTTTCCACAAAATTTAAAAAATTATTCAAACCAATTATTAACATTCCCAACAACACCGGCTAAGCAAATAGATACAAACATTATAGAAATAAAAGCTACACCAGAGCGTATGAAACAACATGTAAAAACCTTTTATAGAAGGTATCTATATACTACAGTTAATGTAGCTTACATTTTTTTTTTCCAAATGAGAATGTGACCTAATTTGATTTTTTTTTTCATTTCAGATCAATAAGAACAGATGTTTTAAATGTATTACACATCCTATGAAGTGTTACGACATTCTTCTTCTTCTTCCTCAGCTTTTACTGTCCTTTCGCTGCCTCTACTACTTTTTTCCAACTATCTCTGTCAATACTGTCTTCTAAAGTTAATCCCTGGGCGCACTTGTTTATATCTTCTTTAACCCTGTCTAAAAAAAAACATTAAATAAAATTAATTATATTTTCGAATTTGCAGTTTACAAGTTTTTTGCAATCGTTCCACACCGCCCTGGTGTGGGGCCATTGCACATGGTGAGTTTTTTTTTTGTCAAGGTGGTTTCGCCAAGAGCCCTAAATCCACCGTTTTACCCTACCTAGTTTTGTACCTACAGTTATGTGGTTGAAGCATTACATTTCCATTTATCCGTACATTTTAAATGAAATATCACCTGAAAATATGTTTTCACTAAACTGACCGTTAGGTTTGATTTAGAAACCGTTTTTTAGAAACATGGAAAAATCCATAATTGTATCCCAATGGCCAAGCTTTCTCTATTTGATCCATAAACATATGGACATTTTATAAATGGACATAAAAATGTCTATCTGGCCGCGGTAGTCTAGTGGTTAGTCCATACTTCTTTGCTATGTTTAGCAATTTTAATATAGCAATCACGTAGCTAGATAATAGCTTTGATATATATTTAATAATAAAATTATATACATTATTAGAAACCAGGAAAAATCCATGATTGTATCACAATGGCCGATGAGATCTGCTCCTGTATCGCCTGTCTAATCAGTCGTGATCGTCTAATGGTTATACCTTATTATTTATCATTACAATGTACTTACCGCTAAGTAGGTGAAATAATTAAATTTGTAACTGTTCAACAATTGTCAAGGTAATGGCGTAATGCCCACGTTTGGAAACAAGTACAAAGCTGTGATGACTAAATTATTAGGTTATGGCGATTGAAATTTATAAGATGTAACGGGGACGGCGGGACGCTGATAATTGATAAGCTTATGCACATTATCACATTATCAAAAATTAGATAATCCCGGTGCAACTGATTGTGGTAACGTTTCTTAGCGCGCCACAGTCACTATGATAACAATTGATAAGATGTTTGTTTATTTTATTTTTTTTAATATTTTAATGTAATATGAACAATAATTATTGTGATGTTTGCAATATTAAATTTAAGAACCGTTCAACATTAATGTGCCATTTGGCAAGCAATCATCATGGACCATTTCCTCTTGTCAACGCCACAAAAAATATTGATGGTGATGCCAACAAAAGTAATTTGAACATAATGTACTTACCAATGAGTTATACTAATATGTTTTTCTGTTACTTTTCAGAGTCCTTTCGTACCCGACCAATCATTGTTAACAGCAATTCAGAGTCTACTCTCAGCGATGAATGTTCAAACACTTCAAACAAACACCAACGCTACCAGTGCAATATATGCAAAAAGAACTTCTCGTTCGACTCATGGTATCAGCGACACATGTACACACATATGCCAGGAAAGTATTTATGCAATTATTGTTCAAAAGTGTTCAAAAGAAATGACAACTTGGTAAGACACACAAAATTTATTCATTCTAGCAATCTAACAGTGAACAAATGCAACACATGTTCAAAGAAATTCAAATACAAAAGTTCACTGAAGGAACACAGAATAAATAATCACTGTACGAAGAGACGAAAACACCTATGTGAGGTCTGTAAAAAATGTCTATGGCCGAAGAAAACTTTACATTACCACTTGAATGCACACCATAATAAACAAGAACTCATGTGTGGTACATGTGGATTGACGTTCACCGCACCTTACAAAAAGAGTCGTCACCGCAAAAAAAATGTATTAACAATAATTTAACCAAAAAATATATATATCACATTGTTTTAACAGCTTACTTTTTCCAGGACCATTGAAGCATAATCCACAACCTCTGAACTGGCAACCATTCATAAATCATAATAATTCAAATGGAACAGCAGTCACCACCTCCGTACACGTGTGAATCATTGTTGCAGATGGAAATGGTTGAGTCTTCAGATAATGTACTCAATATCTGAAGACTCAAATAAGTGTAATGTTCCACACTACCCAAGGGGTCTTACACATAAGCGCGTTTTTTTTATCAAGGTGGTTCGCCTATAGCCCTAATCCACCGTTTCTGCAATCTTCATACTGGATGCTAAAATAAAAATAGATAAATAAATAATTAATAAAATAAATAGTTAATAGTTATTATGTTATATTATATTATTATGTTTTGTTATGTTATATTATGTTATATTATATTATACACCCTATATTATAACACCTAATAAATAATAATGAAAGGTAAAAATAATTAAGTACTTGTATGTAACGTACCGCATAGACCGCGGAGCACACTTCGCACAAACATTTTAACCCTGTATCTCCAAAATATTCAGTGCTGTACTGCACAATTATTTCTTGACCACTTTGAATGTTATTGACTGCCTTCAGTTATGTTTTCCCATTTTCGTGTGGTAGAAAAATGCAGTTTGGTACGCAGTAGTGGTTCACGAACGCAATTGGCCCCGGTAGCAAGTGTGGTACCATTTTATTTCTAGACTTTCCGGAGTAAATGATGGAAAAATCGTAACACCTAATAATGAAAGGTAAAAATAATTAAGCACTTTGAAACTGTTAACATATAATAAACAATGTAACGTACCAGCTGTGATGAGTTCTTTTTCAACAGGGAAATGGTGTCCTCCAACTTCAAACAGAACAGTCTTCTTCTTTATGAAGCACTTGCTTACAACCATTAGTGATTTGTATAGGTTGTGATCTGGTAGGAAGTCGCACAATACAAATTTCACTCTGGAGTGTTCGGACACAGCTTCCTCGTACATTGCTTGGTGAACTATCGTTATGCGTTTCTGGATGGGGGGTCTTGGCGTCTCCTTACTTTCTGCCATCTTGTGTGTCTTAACACCTAATGATGTCTAGATAAACTTTCGGTGCATACATCATCTATTCGAGCTAGGACAATGGATCTATCCATGTTTCCGTTTCTGTAATCTTCATACTGGATGCTAAAATAAAAATATAAATAGTTAATATTTATTATGTTTGAATTATTAAGTTTTATAAATTACCATTTTTTTAATATGTCGACTCTTCTGATACGGTTGATTGGGTACTTGTGCGTTATCGCGACTACCTTGATTTCGAACGTATATTATTTTATGCAACATATTTTTAATACGTTTATAATAATACAAAACTACCCAAAGCCAAAATTCAATGTATTTATTGATAATATATTATATCAAAAATTACGAGTAAAATTTATAAAATAAAATTTAGTAAAAATTTTAAAAATCGATTTGTGGTGGCCATTGTTTTGTAATACTAAGTAAAACGTTGAACTTGATCCATTGCCAAATAATCTTAACGGTACAAGTTATTACTACTACCAGCGTGACAGCGTGGTTGTGGCTATATGTCTAAAAGTGTCCTAAAAGTTACCCAGCTAGTCTATAAAAATTGCGACTGAATTAGAAATAGAATCGCGTATAAAACGGCGTCACTATAACCTATAATATTAGGTAGTCGCGATAACGCACAAGTACCGTTGATTGAATTTTTGTTTGCAAATTGGGCACTCAAAAGGTGTTATGGATGCATGCACATTTAAATGGTAAGTTAATGTTTTCTGTGTTAAAAATGTTTTTTGGCATACATTGCATTTGAACTCTTTGGGATTCTTTGTATGTTTTTGTTCGGTATGCTGTTTCAGCGAATCATAGTTGAGATATTCGTTTGGGCAGTGTTGACAAGAGAATACATGTCGCTTCTCTTCATGTCTGTACCGATGACGCATCATTGTATCTTCTCTTGTAAATGACAAATTACAAATATCACATTTCCATTGTGGGTCAACGTGGATAGCTATATGTCTCAACCAATGTGATTTATACAAGAACGACTTGGGGCAGAACATGCATCTGGTTTTTTTCTTAATACATTTGTTTTCCACTAAAAACAGAAAAAAAGAATTTTTTAGGTACTAACTTTTACACACCTACAGTATATTACTAGATCTTCAATTAAGAAACAACATGGTTTTAATTATTTAGTTACTACGATTTCCACGTATATAATATATTACCATTTTTTAAATTTTGTTCTTGAATTAGAAGTACATTATTGACATTATTGCCATCATCTGATGACAAAACAGTAGATGACAATGGTTTTAAAGGGCTCCTGCATTTCTTAGAGTCATGATTATTTTCAGCCGAGACAACAACTGTACTAGGTCCTGGCAAATATTTATCATCATCACTAGTGGTGGATGATGCAACGCCCAGCTCTAAAATATAGAAACAAAATGGTTTTAATTATTTAGTTTTTAAGATTTACATGCATATTGTAGTATATTACCATCTAATTTTTTTAAATGTTCTTTAGTTAGAAGTACATTATTGACATTTCTTGGTGAACTTTTTTTATTCTTTCGTAGATGGGTCGTGGAGTCACCTTGCTTTTTATGTTTAGTGCCATTTTGTGTCTTAACACCTAATGTTATGTCTAAATAAATTTCGGTGCATACATCATCTATTTGAGCTAGGACAATGGATTTTTCCATGTTTTAGTGTACCTATTAAAAAAAAAAAAAGAATTAATTAATTAAGTGGTGTTTGCGCGCATTTGAGTCTCATTCAAACGTTTGTACTTGAACGTATGAAAAATATTGAAATAGTTGTAAACGTGTGTATTTAATATCATTTCGGTGATTTAAATTAATACCAAAATATCATTATGACCTAACCCGCAAAATGTGGTCGGTCTCCGGTAGAAAAGAATTATTAATTAGGTGGTGTGTGTGCGCGTACAATTTAATAATTTATATTACCTTCAAGATGGCGTGTCACAGGAAGAAAACACAAATAAAAAATGAGACGTGTATGTACGTATACATGAACGAATAACAGCCGTAGGCAAAGTGAATTGCAATCGCGAACGTCGTCGGTAACCGAAAAAGATTGCAGCGCGTATTACGATGAGGAAGGGGTCGGGGTACTAGTGCGTTGGTGACAGCCGCCAACAATCGGACTTTACCACAACGAATTATTAAAATGGACGGTTAATTCGAGATTCTGTGAGGTTTCACCGCTGCACACTATCGTCATCGACAATAAACAATATTATATATTATATATTATTGCATTATAGCCCTGCGAAAAGTCTCGTGTGCCAAAGTCGTGTAGGATTTTTATAAATGCAAAAGAATTATTAATTAGGTGGTGTGTGTGCGCGCCTTTGGATAAAACCACGAGGTTCGTACTTAAGAGTATGAAATATAGAAAAAAGTCGTGAAGTTACGGTAAATCGTGTGTGCCAGAGTCGTGTACGATATTTATAAATGCAAATAAATTAAGTGATGTGTGCGCGCGTACAATATAATAATTTATATTACCTTCGTGTTGACGTATTCACAGTAAAATAATTGTAGTAGGTAGACAAGTAGACGAGTAGACTAGTAGACGAGAAGACGAGTAAGAGGCGTAACGGCCGTAGGCAAAGTGAATTGGCTTCCAGAACGTCGACACTCGACCGTCATAACCACCGATTGCAGCGCGTATCGGTGGCAGCGGTCAGTGGCGGGCACATGCAACCATATTTCCGTACACAATTCTAAAATTAAACAGTTGATTCGAGGCGAAAACCATGATATGCAATCGTTATCGGCAGCGGCGATAATGGACATTATTATTTTATTATAACGAACGACGCTGTGTCCTGTTTACGAATATTACCTACTAGTAATAATCTCAGCTATCTCGGAATTATATTGAAAAAATCCCCAAGTACCTAGGACGGCCGTCCGCCGGCTAAGTATGATATTTCCCGCCGGGGTGCAATTATAAAAATCATTTTCTCAGATATAAGTCCTGGATGCCGTAATTCTTAGTTGTTAACTTTGAAATTATTACATCGTGTAGCCGACATGTATGTGAATCTACAGATATATTATTTATAACCGAGGTACCAATATTTGATTTTTGGTGACGGTTCAAAGTGGAAATACTGTAATAATGATCATGTGCTAAGTACCCTCCCGTTCAGAACACATCTGTTTTTCCGTCAGCTAAACTACTCAGCGAATCGTGCTCTATAGGATTCAATTGTTAAATTCCAACATATCACAAAGTAAACGACCCTTGTATTCCGGGGGTATGTAGAAACAGACCAGTAGCGTATACTAATTATTACTATTTATTACTATACGGTACTGGTCTGTTACCATCAGCAGTTGCAGCAGCTGGCTTCATCATCAAATCTAACAAATAAAATGGTAAGTATTGAATAACGTTTTTATGCGTATTAATAAATAATATAATAACAAATATCACCGTATTATATAATATGTATCAGGTATATGTTATAGCATAATGTCAAAATAAACTATATTCCATTTTGTCATGCATTATGACTGTATGGTATAGGTACGTTATATTATAATATAAACAGACGACAGACCTACACTACTACAGTGACATTTGTTGTCTCCGTCTTACCAGTCCGTAACATACCAAATTTTACGCTTAGCAGATTACGTTCAGCCCCGTTAGTTTAAAATTTATAGTAATTTCACCTTTATAAAATTTAAAGGTACCTACCTATAAGATTATTATATCTGCGATGTCATAAGCTTTTTATTATACCTAATATACCTACTTGAATTTTAAAGCGAGTTATGAGTATTTTAAGATTTTTTTTTTTTTTTTTTATCAACCTATATTGGGTTGGTTTACAATATTTTTAACTTCGCTCTCCATTTATCACGATCTTCAGCAAGTCTTTTTAATCCGGCGTAAGTATCAATCCCTGCGTCATTTTTCAGTTGGGATATGTACGAGTTTCTTGGTCTTCCTGGTGGTTTCCGTTCTTCAATTGCACCTTCTATTATACAATTAGGACCTGAACCAATATGAAAATATTGGATAAAAATGTATACACTGTGGTTGCTATAGTATACTATTAATGTAAATGAAAAAAAAATTTTTTTTCTCTAACACAACACGAGTTTTTAAGTACTTTGTAAGTGGGCGTGGTTTAGATTTTCAAATATTCATATTTTCCCGCGCTTTAAGCATGACGTCATAATGCCGTACTCCCGTACTGGTCGTCGCGCGTCGGCATACTAAAATATTATTATTTTTATAGCGTTATCGCCACTTCTTACTTAGTTACCTCGCTATGACGCTATATGTTACATGCGTATGTACGACATTATAATCTAGACACGCGGTAGCGTGTCAAGCCAAGTTCTAGCTAACAGAACTGGCGAGCAGCACCGTGTGTAATATTACACGAACCATTTGGAGCCACTTTTGACCCCTTCATAACTCAAAAACTATTCCACATAAACATGTCAAATTTGGCTCATATATTGAGACTTACTAGATACATATGTTTTCCAAATTTCATAAACATATCTCAAACCGTTATTTAGATATTAACGTCCCAAAATCGTCATTTTTATCACTGACTCACCTATAGATCAAAATTCTAACCCACTTCCAGATGACCTAGAAAGTTCAAATTTGGCATACAAATAGGTAGTTAGGTTAATATAAAGGAAAAAATCAGAAACTTGAAAATTTTTAAATCGCGGCTCCAAAAATACGTCCAGTCGATATGTGTCGTCGTGTCGATATTGGCGACCCGCGCGCCATAATATTGGCGACCCGCGCGCCATAATTAAATAATTAATCTTACAACTATGAATTATCCACCCATTAGTAGAAATTATAGTAAATAAAATTATGATAATTAAAAATAATATACTCAAAAGAAGATAAAATAATTTTATATTAACTTTACCAGATGCTGAATGGGCAATTCACTCCGACATTTCAAAAGTACAAGAAAATATAAATAATAATACAAAAAAGACAATTATAACCCGTAAACGTAGGAAAATACAATAATTTAACAAAACATTTTATCGTGAATAAGTAGCAATTAATAATTTACAAACAAAAAGTAATGATATCTCACCAAAACATACATGTAAAATGATAGCCAAGTTCAATACTATAATATATGCCCTGGTTGTCGACTTCAACGACAAAAGAAGTGAGATCTAAATGGATGCCAAGTTCAATGTTCAAAATAAATTTATATTTTATAACAACATAACATATAATTTCTTCTTATCACTTAGAATAATGTTTTGAAGCCTAAGGTCTGACTGGGCTGGTTTCCATATACGAATTATACAACTAAAACAGTCATGCAAGAGCACTATGTTCCATAGCTAGTTTCTACCAGCAAGTCAAATTTTTAGAAGGATAAAAAAGAACTCACAACTTTAGAATTTGCGAAGGCTATAACATAATTCGTATATGGAAACCAGCCAAGTCAGACCTTAGGCTTCAAAACATTATTCTAAGTGATAAGAAGAAATTATATGTTATGTTGTTATAAAATATAAATTTCTTTTGAACATTGAACTTGGCATCCATTTAGATCTCACTTCTTTTGTCGTTGAAGTCAACAACCAGGGCATATATTATAGTATTGAACTTGGCTATCATTTTACATGTATGTTTTGGTGAGATTTGTATTACTACATGGGTATTAATACACGAGTAGTATAAATGTTTATAATATTATGAGGTACATATTTATTAGTATTACCAATAATAATAATACAATATTATCGAATTATCACTTTTTTTTTAAGTTTTAATTATTTGAACTTCGTATCTTTGATCAACATATTATTACGCACATTTTAATTAATAAATATGCCAAGGGACTCAAAATACAAATATTGTTTTGTACCGAAGTGTACAAACACTTCAACAAAATGCCCTAATAAACGATTTTTGAGCGTTCCTTATGATGCTAAACGGAGATTATTGTGGTTTAAAGCAGCAAGCCGTAATGATACCGCAAAATCTAAAACACATCATGATTGTTGTGAAGATCATTTTGTTGTAAGTAATTTTTATAGAGAGAATTATACACGCGCATTGACATATAATTAGACGCACAGGCGTACGGCATCGTGACGTCACACACCAACTGAATAGACCACGCCTTCTCAAACAGAGAAATGTATGTTTGGAGAGCTATTAGTCCTACAAATCGAAATAAAACGAAAAATTTACAAATATATTTTTGTTTTTAATTGGTATGTAGAATACGAAAAACAAAGAAAATTTTTTTTGTTCAGGTCCTAATTATGACAGTATGACAGTATGACAGTATGACAGTATGATGCAATTCTTCGCTATGACGTAAAACGTGTCCCATCATGTCCCATCGTCGTCGCTTTATGGCTTTAATTATGGATCTTGTTTCTTCAACTTGGGTCAGTACATCTTCATTTGTTACTCTTTCTGTCCAGTTTATTTTTTCCATATGTCTCCAACACCACATTTCAAATGCTTCAAAGGTTTTTCTTTTTCATTAATAACCCATGTCTCACAGCCATATAATGCGACACTCCACACGAATGTTTTTAGATATGTCTTTTTTGTTGCTCTGTTAATTTTTTTCGAAACCAAAATTTTCTTTTTCTTGATAAAAGCTGTTTTTGCTTGCCCTATTCTTTGTTTAATTTTAAGATGTACATGTACAATTTATTTTTAAATAGGTACTCTAACTCGCTTTGAGATAAAAATATAGGTATAAAAATAGGGACCTACATAATAAAAAGTTAATGAGATTGTCTAGACAATAATCTTACTTTTAAATTTTATAATGGATTAATTCACTTAAATTTGTAAAGTAACAGAGCTAAACGTGATCTACTTTGAGTACAATTTATTGCTATATGAGCATGATGTGAAGTATGCGTTTGTAAGACAGAATGCAAGCAGGTGTAGCGCCCCCTTAGGCAATAAAGCTTTTTAGCATACCTAATAATCAGGGCTTCAAAACGTTATTATAACGTTATAATTTATAACGCTATAACGGAAAAAAAATGAAAAAACATAAACGAAATCAATAAACGAAAAACGAAAAAAATCGAATAACATTAAACATAATATATCATTAATCATAATTCATGATTAAAAATAAACAATAAACGTATTTGTAACGTAAAAAAATTGCAAATAACGTTATTTTAAATAACGTTTGTGATTTTTTTTTTACATTGAGCACAATATAATTTTTTTTTTTTTTAAATCTTATAGTTATGAACAATTCAAAGTTGGCTAAC
The DNA here is from genome assembly GCA_027563435.1 of Nasonovia ribisnigri. NCBI lineage: Eukaryota > Metazoa > Arthropoda > Insecta > Hemiptera > Aphididae > Nasonovia > Nasonovia ribisnigri. Next base: position 16,535 of record JANEHU010004414.1, read on the forward strand.
CTGTGTTGACAATAATTTATATTTTCCGAATTATTTTATCGCAGGTTTATTTATAAATATTGAATTCATTACTTTATAAGTAAATTTAATATTTAACTAATAATATTATCCGTTTATGTTCGATTTAATTGGTGAAAAAATGCGGGCGTGTTATTTGGAGTACCTATAATAAATAATTTGATATAATTTCAAGTTGCTATTGTAGTTTAGTTAGTTGTAGATTTGTCGTCAAATTATATACATACTACCTTTCGTCGAATCGTCTATGGTGTATACCTACTTAATAGTTAATAGTTTATTTTAACCAACAATATTTCATTTAGAATTGGCCAATAATCAATATTGAATATATTATTTCATAGTAGGTAAGTACCTATATTACACACTTCATTATTTAGTTTTACTTTTCATTGTTTTTTAAATAAAATCATGATTATTATCTACTTTTCTTAGGTAACGTACTACGAAAACGATGTAAGAAATAATTATTGATCATTATTCATTAAATATGGGTAGGAAAATTACAAATCCCGTCCTACGCATGTATTTTGTGTACAATGTGTCAACTAATACAAGCACTTGCACAATTTTGGATTGTCCACATCCTGTACGCAGTGGATGTCATGCAGGGAATTTGGAAAATCATGTCAAGGCATTCCACCAAAATGAATATAAAGAACTTTTAAAAGAAAAGTCAAAAGTATCATCATCCTGTCATAATGAATATGAACCTTCATCGAGCATTGTAAAGGTTAGTCATTATTGTCAATTATTACATCATAGTTTACTTATGTGGCTATGAAATGTTTAGGTAGGTATATAATATATCATATTATGTTCCCTATAGGTATATTAGGTAATATTATAATTTAAATTAAATTGGATAGTCTTTATAGATTATATTATATCATTAATAATAATTTAGATACCTAGGCACCTAATTTATATTTTACATAATTTCTTGAAATTGATTTGTATTATACATATGCCTATTTAAAAAAATTAATTAGTATTATTGTTGCGTTAATAGAAGCAAAAATATGGACCATTGGACAAAATGATTTGTGTAACTAAAACAACACTAACAAATGTTAAATTAAATAAAAAGAATATCATTGAAGCTTGTGTTCAGCTAGTTACAACAAATGGAAGGCCTTTTACACTTTTAAACGATACTGGCTTCAGAATGATAATGGATCCAATCATGAACTCTATCGGTGGTGGTATGTATATAATATTAAAATGTATACTTTATATTTAGCCATTTAGGTAGTTATATTAGTATTGGTAGGTACTTGGTAAAATAATTTATTTGTATTTTAATTTGTTATCATGATTGATGAAAAAAAATGATTCACCAGACATAAGTCATTGTTGTACCTATTAACCTATTTAGAAAACATAAAAATAAAAAGCAATTTTATACTTGTCTAAGTTTTAATGAAGTTATAGCTCTTACCTATACATATTTTAGGTTTCAGAATTAATTCTCAAAATATTAAGCAATATGTTGATACACAAGCAGAGAATATTGTAAAAAACATTAAATATGATGTTATTGGAAAGCTAATTTCCTTAAAAGTAGATTGTGTTACAAGACTAAATCGATCCATCCTTGGTGTTAATGTTCAGTACATTAAGGATGGCAAATTACACATCAAAACCCTAGGGATGCCGGAACTTTTGAGTCGACATTCTTCTGACTACTTAAAGGAAATAGTATGTATAATTAATTTGAATTTATGTAAATTAATTTCAAGTCAGATTATTACTTCCTAAAATATTTATTTTAAACTAATGAATTGTGTATTTCTTTTTCTTTTTGTGTGTTTGCCAGCTATTAATTATCTTAAAGAAATATGACATTAATAAGCGCCAAGTGTACTCTATAACATGTGATAATGGTGCCAACATTGTAAAAATGGTAAAGATATTTAACGAAAATACAGAAGACCAAGAGTTTGACGATGAATCTGAAGATGAATCTGAAGAGGAAGTAACTAATATTTTAAATGGTATGTACTTGAAATAATTATAAAACTGTTTGTTAAATAATTAATATTTGTTAGAAATTATTTGTAAGAGTAGATGCCTATTTAAAAAAAATGTACTAATTATTTTATATATTATGGTTTTGAATCATTGAAGTTGATATTTTCCTTGGTAATTAAATAAAAATTGACAACAGTACTATTTAATATCATCACATAAAAATAAAATATACATAGTACATAAAATATTTCAATTTAAATACAAATGAAATAATTTTAAAGAAAACTACCTACCTACTTTTTTCCCCATTAATAATTTATGACTTATTTACCATGTATTAAATTTTAGATGACTCTGATCTGAGTGAAAACGCTATTAATGAAATTGTATCAGAAACAGATATCACATTCAATGTTGATGTGTTACAAGATGAGGTTGCTACAGCACTAAACAATAATATTGAAGTAAATTGTATCACTCAATGTATAAGATGTTCTGTGCACACATTTCAACTGTGTGTTGAAAGTGGACTGAAAGAACCCTCAATTCAAAAACTATTAACTAAAACACGTAAAGTAAATATGTTAAAACTTTTTTATTTCATAATTGATACTTTTATATACTTTGCAATTTTGCATAAGTAATTAGTCAAATGTTAATAATTTAAATTTTACAATATGCCTATTTTAATTTAAACTAAATTATTTGTATAGGTTGTAAAAGTACTAAGAACTCAATCATATGCAGAAATTTAAAAAAAGAAAATATGAATTTATGTATTCTTGACATAGTTACAAGGTGGAATTCTACATATCTTATGTTATTACGTTTAATTGAGCTTAAACCTTTTTGTACAGACCACCAACTAATTAATACAGATTTATTTTTAAGTACACGAGATTGGGATCGTATTGATAATTTGGTAATCAAAGCAAAAATTATGAATTCATACTACTAAGTACTAACTCACTTATACATGTCGATTGTCGGTATCTAATTTTAATATTGTTTTTTCTAATACTGTTGTTTGCTTAGGTAAAATCCCTTCAACCAGCATTTTTGTGTACTAAATTGTTACAAAAAAAAGATTTAACACTGGGGGATTTCTATGGAATTTGGATTCAAACACAAAATAAATTAAATCTAATCAATACGTCCATTTCAAAATCAGTTTTGCATTTTATGAAGATTCGCCAAGACAAATTATTAGAAAATGATGTTTTTATTGCAAGTGAGTAGTAAGTTGCTACTAGCAACTTAATATATTTATAATTTATAAGTGATTGATAAGTTTACTAGAACTATTACCTTGTAAAGTAATACATAGTAAACTATTATGATTTATAAATTTATAATTTAAAATATAAAGAAAATTGCTTAATAATTAATTATTTTGCAGCCATTTATTTAGATCCTCGTTATTTGTGCCTACTTAATGCTGCTACTAAAAAAAAAGCTGTTAGTCATCTGCTTACAACATGGTCACTGAAAGAGTCCCTTTCGTTAACGGCAATAGCAATAGAGGTTAGTAAGTAATAAAAATGTATGATAATTTTTATCTTTTAATTGAAACTAAATAATGTTAAAATGCAATAAATTAACTGAATTTAGACAGTTATGAAAATACATTGGATGTATATTCAATATTCATTTTAATTCAAAGTAGCTCATAGAAATCTTAGTAAATGGTTTGCATAATTACTTTGTTCAAATTTAGCTTCAACAAGTTAA